>WBMV01004887.1:374964-427853 GCA_013396655.1 Campylorhamphus procurvoides | reverse complement strand
GGGTATCAATGGCCCCCAAAAAATTGCACACAAAATAGTTGAAAATGGCACATCCAAAATCCTGAAGCAACCCTGACCTACCCCATTACAGGTGCTGCTACAGCACACCAGCACCTTCTCTGCACCAGCTGCACAGCTGTGGCTGAGCTAGAGCTGAGGAGTTGCAGCCTTAGTAGAAGAGTCAAAAATTTGACTTGGTGGCAGCTGGCTGAAGCAGCCCCGAAGTCTTTCACTTTGGTATGCAAGTGTCTTCCATCGATAAGAGTGCTACAGTAACCCCACCAGTTGGGCCCACTTCAAATACCACAGTATAAAGGCAGCTCCCACCCCACCAGCTGCGGACAAGGAACACCTCCTGCCCATTTTGGGCAGAGATCTATGTGAATGCCAGAAACCAAAATGCAGTTAAACGGCCATTACTTGCTCTGGACTTGTCTCCAAGCCGTTTCTTGAAACAGTACCTGCACTTTTGCACGCTGGGGTACTCTTCAGAGTTCAAGTCTGAAAACAGACCTTGTACCTTCCATTACCACAGCTTGTCTTCCAGTGACTCTCCGAGCTCAATCCTTTAAATGGGCTTATGCATTTGCTTCTGAAAAACCTAAGGCACTTCAGTGTAATTCCCCACTACTGTAGTATATATGGAAGCTAGACTGACAGTTAAACTGAGACATTAAACGCTCAAAGCACTTTGTGCACTTGCATTTCATCCACCGACATGCAGAACAAGCAGCACCCAAGTGTCACACTGCATTCCCTACTGGACACCCCATAGCTTATTGTGTTTGTACTTTCACACAGATGTGGTAAAAATTTTTCTACAGGTACCCATTAATCTCACACCATCATTATACATTTACTATAAAATTATTTATTAGACAGCAATACACAGCTTTAGCATCAAGCTTATATACATGCACATCAACACTGCTGACTACCCTACTCAGGGACTCTAGTTCTTTTGCCCTTGGCCTTGCGGACCTCTTCTATCAGATCTTTTAAGTACTGAATTTCCTTACTAAGGGAATCTGCTTTCTCCTTCAGGGCCTGATTCTTCTGCTCCAACTCTCTGCACTCCCCAGACAGTGCCTCCTGTTCTGCCCTCTTCTTCTGCCGGTAACGTGTGGCAGCCGTCTTATTTTGCTCCATCTTTTTCAGTTTTTTATCTATTTTCTTTTCTCCTTTCACCTTTGCTGACACTACCTTCTCTGCAGGATGATCGTATGGTTTGGACCGCACAGAGCCACAGCTGGCATCTGCAGGGAACTGGTTGCCATTGGGGGATGCAACTGAATTGGTGGGGCTGTGTTGGGGGGTTCCCAGGTAGGAGTCTGGGCTCATGCATATTCCACTATCATCAGAATGGTTCTCCTCCTCTTTCTCAGACTTGGTGACCACTACCACAACAGCAGGGCACTCCTGTTTTTTGTCTCCTTCCAGAACATCCACTTCACTACCTAGTTCTAAACTAAATGAGTGGTCTGGAGTGGAAGTCAGAGACCCTAGGGAGAGGGGAAAAGACCAAAGGGAAGCAGAAGCCAATGGGGCCATTGGATCTGCTCCAATGGGAGATTCAGGGACATGGGTGATTAGGTCGTTTATCAGTGGAAGTTCTTTGTTGTGAAATTCCTGGATGGTAGCATTAAATAGGAGATCACACGTGTCTTCCAACGTGGCCATCAGCTCGTCTGGTGAGACGGTGGCTTCCAGATGTTCCATACCTAACAGGGCATCAAAATCAAATTCCTTCAGATCCATCTTCTCCACCATCCACTCCATGCCAGAGAAGGCATCCTCTACACAATAAAAAGAAATTACTTCAGTAAATCATCAACCAATGCAACTGAAGCTCTTGAAATCATCTAGCAGCTCATCATTATTTAGCATCTTCTCTCTTGCATATACTGGTATGAGAAGAATAAACCATCAGAAGAAAATACCCTGCCATTGACCTGCTAAAGACTGCAGGGTAGAATGTAAGCAGTCAGCTGCTGTGACATTCCAACTCTCTTACTCAAAGACCAGAAGAATTCAGGGACCTTTGAAACACACAACCATGCTTTTTTTCTTGTGACCTCTGCCAAGAAACAGTACCATTAGCAACTGGTATGTTACTAAAAGGGCGACACAAGTGTCACTTCACCATAACCAGCAATTCTGTATTGTGTAAGCAGCATAGTACAAGTGCTTTCCAAGCACAAGTAATGCATGTGAGGGTACCTTCACATTTATGAAAACCTAGCAATTTATTTTAAACTATTATGTACCACTGTAATTGATGCACTTCATGCAAATAAATAATGCCTTACCCTGGCTGCTATCTATGGTGTTGCCTAAACTGTCCACAGCAAGCCAATTGGAGGAGACTGCCTTAGCCTTGTCGCTGGAGAACCCATGCGAACCGAGGGGCTCGGCCACCTCCAGGTAGTCATCTAGGAGTCCCAGACTTTCCTCAGCCACCGAACACGGCTGGCTGAAGGGGGATATTGAATCCCCCAACAGCATCTCGTTGTTCAAGAAGCTCATCTTCGTCAGTTTGTAACGCTTTGACGTCAAAGGATGTGGTCAAGTAAAGGGTCTTTCCGTCGACTACAGCAATGCTGCTGTGCGATGCCGTGAAAAACCTGCCAAGAGAACTTTAACGCGTGAGTGCTTGGCCGGACCACCATGGCAGCCCCCTCTCAAGCTGTGGCACTGGTGAGACACGGCGGCTCTCGCCGTGCAGCAGGCTGGGCTCGGGCTCCGCGTCCCCGCTCCCTCCCTGTCTCCCTCCCTCCCGGCCCGGCCGGGCCCCGCCCACCCGCCGCCATTTCGCGGCTGCGCCGCCATTTTGTGCCGTGCCACGTTTCCCCCGCGCCTCCCCACGGCGCTCGCTGCAGGCAGCATTAACGCCGCCACACTCGGCTGTTCAGCGCTATTACTGCCGCCACATTATCAATAGCACGCGTCTATCTACTTCTGGCTGCAAACCGAAGCGCTACCGGCACTCAAAACCCCAGTACCTCCAATGCCCCGTTTCCCACCACCTACAGAAGCATTTTCCCTCGCGGTGGAGGAGGAAAACCTCCCCAGGAATGTACTGCTTTTACGTTTTTCCCCCAAGCCCTCCACTGAGTCTTTTAGAACCGAGGTTTCTTGAATGAAAAAAGGCAGGGACTTTTAATTTCTTTCAAAACGGCATTTCCTGCCATTTCTGACAACCACTGCCCTCGGCATGTTGAGCCCCACAAGGATCCCTTCTCCCCTCAACCATTTTGGTGTATGTAAGTGCCTAAGTACTATTTTGCTACATGTAAGTATCTCCCCCGCCCCCTCTCGTGAGATACCACCCATCACCACACAGGTGCTAAACCTGCCCCAGACGCCCGCTGAAAGGGGTTAAGAGGGCGCCTATCAACGCAAAGGAGAGGGCGCAGCCGTCCCTCACACAGAATACTCACGCCATGGTTGCAGATGCCGGGGGTGTGCTGGGGCCGCCGCCGCTGCTGCTGCGCCTGCTGCACTGGCCGATGCCGCCGCTGGCCCTGCCGCCTTAAAGAGCCATGGCGGCGAGGGGAGGGGGCTGCTCGGGTCCGCGCCGCGCCGAGGGGTGCTGCGCACGCTCGCTACCACCCAACCTCTGCTTTCCGCGACGGGAACACAATGAGGTGGCACCGCCCGCGTACCGCCCTTATATACGAGCCGCATTAAGCATGACAAAGTGCGTCCGTGAGGTGTCCTTCCGCCGACTGTCACCTGCCTCTCGCCAGCGCCTGACGGCCCGCGCCCTGCCTTCCTGGGCTTCTCTCCTCTCGTCGTGCTACGGCTTAGGCTCAGCAGCCTCCGACAAAAACGCACGGCTCCAGGGTGAGGCAGCGGCGGAGGGACTATATTGTGCACATCCGCGCCATTCCCCCGCCACAGCCGGGCGCAGCCGCTCCACGTGACCGGAGCGCCCGAGGACACTCCCCCCGCGGAGAGCTGAGGTGGGGGGGGAGTTTACCCGCCAACAAAGGCGGGAGGTGTCACGCACTGCCACGTGGGAAGGGCGGCGCTCATTGGCTACGAGCGCTCCGCTTGCAGGCATCGAGAGCTGCCATTGGCCAGGGCGCGGAGGAGACCAATGCTGAGCAGAGGGGGGGGGAGCAGCACCAGCTGGGCCGCGGAGGAGGATGAGGAGGATGAGGGAGGAGGCGGGGCGGGGAGGAGCGGCTGGATTCGGAAATGGCACTGTTACCGCAGCCCGGCGCCTTCCCTGCCGTGCCCCTCTCGAAGCAGGGTGTGTGTCCGGCTTCGATTTCCAGCCCCTTTTGTTGCCCACAGACCCCCCCGGGGTCTGGCAGGGGCGCTGCTATGGCCCCTGCTCCCTCAGATAACGCGGCAGCCCAGGCAGCGCTGCCTGCCTTCCCTCCGCCCCCGCCTGCCCCACATATGCAGCGCTTAGATTAGGGCCGCTCCCGCCGTGTGAGTGAGTCTGTGTGTGGGGAGGGTGTGTGGGTGTCCGCCCGGGGCCCGCCGCCCTCACAGCGGTCATGGCACCGCACCCACCCACAGCGGGTCTCGGCCGGAGAGCAGCCCAGACCAACACTCGGATTAGTGCCTTCGCCCCGTGCAAGGGCTGCAGGCGAAGGGGCTGCTTGTTCCCCAGCAGAGGGATGAGAATGTCCCCTCCTGCCGATGCCGGTGGGTCTGTCCTCTGCCGCTCTGAGTGCTGTGAGCATTCATGGATCACCCACAGAGCCTCGCGGCTGCAAAGGACGGTGACACCTTGGGTAGTTTTCAAAGTGTAGTTTCACGTTATGTTTTGTCTGATCCAAATCAACCTGCCTCTAGAAAAGAAGCCAGACCTCTTCCCCCGCCCTATTCCTGTTAAAGGGTTCCACCAGCTGTCCTGGCCCTCGCTGCAGCAGCTCAGCCAGCAGGAAACTCACAGGGGTCAACAGTTTTCCACTGCTGTAAGTTCCTTCATCATTTCGCTCTGGTCAGATGAGCTGGGAGGGTCAGTACTATGTCCTTCCTCACTGTCAGAGTTACCCAGCTTCAAAAGGTTGATTTTCCACATCTCCTCACAGCACAATCAGCTCCAGTGAGTCCTCATTTGTTCAGTCGTCATTGTCCTGTGGGTCAACTTGCTCTCAGTTACTTCTACAAAAGGCTCTGCTATGTTCCAGTTAGGGCTCAGCAGTATTTGTGTAAAGCCATTGCCTTCACTACACTTGCTCAGGTCTTACTGCCTGGAACTTAAACAGCTTGACTGATAATTTGCAAGGATGGGGTGTGACCCAGTTTCTACTTTTAGCAGTCTGATGCTGCCATCATCTCTACAAGCAGAGTATGTCATTCCACATCTGTTAAGTGAACATTAGCTACTGAATGAAAAAGGGAAATTTTCCCTTCATGTTGTCTTGTTGCTATTTTATTTTGGTTGATTGGGGAGGTTTGTGTTGAATTTTTGGGGGTGGGGGGTGTTGTTTTTTTGATTGGTTGGTTTGTGTGTGTGTGTGTGTTCTGTTGTTTTTTGGGGTTTTATTTGGTTTGGTTTGGTTTGGTTTTGGTTTTTGTGTAGAAGCAAGCACATATTTCAGAATGACTCATTAAAATAGAGGAGGGAGAGAAAAATGTCCTCCAATGCCAAAAAACAACACAGTAGCAATCAAGTGATCTAAGATGACTGTTCTGATAAACAAACTATCGAGGAGGCAGACCTTGCTTCAAAGCAAAATCGAGAGGATTCGTCAGCTTTTAAAGAAGCCAGGTGGGTGATTGGCTGGGTGGATGGGTGGACAGCACCTCCATGTCCCCATGTGCTAAGGGAAAGCTCTCACATCGCTTGCTGTGCCTGCTTTCCCCTCCTTTAAAGTGAAAAGAAAAGGGTAATTGTATGACCATAATCGTAACTAAATAAACAGAAATGCTATACACACCCAATCCTTCATCATGAAAAGATAATTATAGATTTCTCTGAAAGGACTCTGGGTATGTGTGCGCAAGAATCACGTAAGCAAAAATGAAATAGGCAAGGAGGAACTTAACCCAGATCTGCCTGCTGCCTAGCTCCATTTTATGTGCGAACTTCCAGGGAAATTTGTCTGCATTGCTAGTTGCAGACAGATACTTTGTAACAAGTTCTAATCACGAAAGTGAAATCAAGTAACAAGAAGACAGCTATTTAGTGAAAAGGATATTTTTCCGTTTCCTGCAGAAGTGCATAATTACTGTTGTTACATAATTTCATGAGCTGCATGCCCAATTCCTTTATAAATTAGCTTTCTGCTTTTGCACATATTGTGTCAGAGACACCTCCATTGTGGCTAGAGTTTTTGACCAAGGTAGAAGACACTTCTTTAAGCACTAATAACAATTTCTTGGGAATTTTTGTAGAAAAAAAATTACAAGTATTTTCTAAGCAGAGAACCACTGGCTACCCACTACTAACGCAAAAGAGTTTTTCTCAGTATGACTGAATATATTTGTGCCTCAGAGACTGAGGAGAGAAGTCTGGCAGCTCTGAAGATAATTTAATTTACAGTGCAAAAAGGTGGCGTCTGAAGGAAGATCAGTTTGTGTGACGGTCAGTGAACTGCTGTCAAGTTAACAGTTTCAGCACCATGGATGTTATTTTCCTGCCCTAGGTACTGTACTTCAGCAAAGGGAGCTCCTGTGACCAGCTAGATCTGTCCTGACCCAGAAGTGAGGGGCCGGCTGCAGGGGAAAGGAGCTGCTTGTGCAGATCTCACTGCAGGAGAGAGGCCAAAGGTCTGCCTGGGCAGTGATGAACTGCCCTGATAAATACAGCACTGCAGAGAGCCACCTCCGGCCAAACAGCATCACCAGGAGGTGGAAAACTAATATTCCTCCATTCACCCTCCTCCTTCATTAAGATGGAAGGTCAATGCATACGCTTTAATTTCTTTCTGTCTTTCTTTTTTCCTTTTCAAAGTAAACATTGCAAAGGAAAAGAGGGGTTTTTATTCTTCCACCAGCAAGTATGTAGAAAACAAACATTTTGAATGCTGTTAGTAAGTACACCAAAGAAGGAGAGGACGTAAATGTTTCCATAGTAACATCCCCTTGCACAGTCTGCATAGAATGCTCTCAGGGACTGGCAGTGGCAGGGAAACTTGTATGCTTCTGCAGCAGGGAAGCAAGGAAGGTGGGGAGCGCTGAGTATTACTGGGACCAGGAGGGGAACTAGCAAAAGTAACAGGGACATTTGCTCTTCCCTGGAGTTCTGAGAAAGCTGCAGTCAGGGAGAAGGGCTGGCTGACACTGCATCGGGAGGGTGCATGACCCCCACGATGGCACTGGGCAGGCAGCTTTGGGCCCCCACTGAGCCTCAGTGCCCCAGAGAAGGGGCAGATGGACTTTCTGCTGAACCTGGGCCCTGCTGGGGTGGCTGGAGAGGAATGGTGAGTGTGAGAGCAAGTCCACAAGGGGGTTCTTGAGAGTAATAACTTGAATCCTTTGAACCTTCCATTAGAAGGGACAGGAAGCCTTACCCCACCCTTCAATGAACAATGCATTTCCAGAGACCAGCAGGAATTTTTCCAAGAGACAGAAGTGCTGAGGGAAACACAAGGGAGGAAGGAGGCAAAGCAGACAGATATTTTGAGCAATTTTGAGGGAGAATTTCCTACTACCTCTATGATACAGGCTAATTCCCAGTTCTTGGATGTTTCTGTCCTTAAGTGGCACTAACAGATATCTGCAAGATCTTTTCTGCCAGATTTTCATTGTAAGCTCTTTAGGGATTCCTTTATAGACATTCCATTTTGAAACAAGATTGAAAAGCCAATATCTGTGATTAAAGATCAGGCTGGGAGGTATTAGCATCCATCTTTTATTACATACAAATAGAAAATAAGTTATCCATATGCTCTGCTTTGTTTGTTTTGGACTAGTACACCAAATGGAATCTCTAATAAATCATTCATTACTTACCCACCCCCTCACTGTCTTCTGTTTCCATCCTGTTACATAAATACCCTTGACATTAGAAATGGGACTAATAAAAAAGAGGATTAAATCTGCAATTTACATTTGCAACTTACAGTTCAATTATTTTAGACAGATATGGAAAAAAATTCTGGTTGTCCACCTACATTTTTCTTACTGAACAAACATGGGCATGTCAAGCACATGCCGATAGCTCACAAAAGATGTCTCTCCAGAGGCTTAGTTACTCAGAATCAGCCAGGCTGTGGCCAGCTGCCACAAATAAAAGCATTGTGTAAATTGGGTAAGAGAGAGGTGAGTTTTAAGTTGTAACTTGCCCAAGCACGAATTTCCTGAGCAAACCTACAACTGTTTGAAAATGATGTTTAGTTAAAAATATGTGAGAAGGAGGGGGACAAGGGGTGCTGACTTTTGTTCAGACTGTTGGGGTATATTTTAGTTTTCTTGTTGTCCAGCCTTGTTTTATTATGATGAAAGGATTTGGGGGTCAAGAATAATCCCTTCTGTGTATTAGTACATGTGGATTCAGTTTAGCACACAAACAAAAGCCTTCCAGTTGCCCAAGCAGTAAAAGAATAGAAACATATTTCATGGCAACTATTGTTCTTCATGGGGCTGTACTTGATGTGAACTCCGTGATGACTGTGTGCTCAGTGCAGATCAAAATGTATGTATCCATACATCCAATGTATGTACTTTACCAGCACCTGCTGGAGCCCCATATGCCAGGTGTCTTGTGCCCTTCTGTGCAAAAGGATGAAGAGGAGAATGATAATGCATATTGCTTCTTTTCTAGCAGTGTGAAGTTAGCAAGAGCTGAGGCCTGACAGGGAGTTTTGGGCTATGAGACTGCAGCATCCTGGCCAGCCACAGACACCAGTGGGTGAGTTAACAGCCCACCCAGTGGATTTCTCTTTCACTGTGTCAGCACCCCTTAGACTGGTCAGTATGAGGACGCCTTGCCATATCAGCCCAGTGGCAATTGCACCACTGAACCTGGCATCTAAACTGGAAGCTTCACCTGAAGTGGGTGGAAAAGTTATCTGAGTTTGAGTTATTTCAGCCTCTCTGTTCAGTGATGGAGGCTGCACAATTCAAGGTTGGTAATACCAGCTATGCTCTGTGTGCCCCATCTGGGGATTTGTTTTTAACTTCAAATCACTGCAGAGTGTTTTGATGAGGCCAGGAAGAGAGACTGAATGGGTATACTCTATGAATGAAACAAAAGAGAGTTCTTGTTATCTTTGGGGTGTGCATGAGATCTCTGATTCTGATGCTGGCAGGCAGGAACTCTGACAAAACAGGTAGTTTAGATGAAGCTCTGAAATTCTTTTGGGGATAAATCGCTGTTGAGGCTGTAGCTGCCCAAGTCCCTGGGGAGGAACACTGCAGCCATTATTCAGTAATAATTTTCCACTCTTCATAGGCAACAGCTGCTCAGTGACTTACCAGAAGACTTTGTTCTGTTTCAATACATACTTATTTACAAAGGAGAGAAATTCCTGGCAGATGTTGACACAATTGTGATACCATTGAATTTATAGCTTTTTCCTGAAGGAATGTAATTTTCACTCCTAAGGTCTCTATGTTAGGGAACTTGTGCTTGACTGCTGAGAGAGCTGGGTGGAGACTAACTCCAGATCTGTCTGAGGAATCAGCCACAGCAACCCAGCTCTCCTGGGAAGGTACTGTTCTGCTGTTTTGGCACTCACAGGGTGAGACTTTGTTGAGGCCACATCCTGGCATTGCGATGACAGGACACATCTCCTCTGGGACTGAGGCAACACAAATGCTATTCAGGAAGGTAACATTTGAGCCATTCGCCTTAGTCACACAGTCTCGGTGAGACTGATTTGGATGCTGAGCACTTATCAGAAACAGGTCGCAGACAGGCTCTGTCTGACAGTAACAGGGTAAGTCTGTCCCAGGACACAAAGCTTGGGAGCCACCAGTCCACTGATGACACCAAGCATCCTCCTTTGCAGTGCAAAGTGATGGATCACACTTTATTAATTTTCTATTTTTACATAAGAAAGAAACTACAAAATAAACAGAAAATAAAAATTAAAAAAAAAAAAAGAGAGGAGAAAGATTCCTAACCCAAAACATTAGCTCATTGCTCATTGTTCAAGAAAAGGCACTGGACTCGATGCTTTCTACCGTCTCTCTCATGACCATAGGCAGTGATTTTGAAGAGGTTTGTGCTTTGCTTGAGTGCTTGCCTCAGCAAAATCTGCCCTCCCCGTGAATGCCAGGGAGCTGGGCCCCTGCCAGCGTCCTCTCTAACAAGCAACGTGGGACCTGCAGCTCTGCAGCTTCTGGGACTACTGCGTCTTGTACTACCTTTGCTTCAGTGTATCTCAGGCCCTCTGACAGCATATCACTGCTGCTGTAAACAATCAGGAGCTGAACATGAGTCACATTATATTACCCATGTAAGTAGCAGCAGTTATTGCCTCCAAGGCCATAACAATACTCTGTGCTAAATAAATTCAAGTTTGAAGGCAAAAATGTCTTTCTGCCACACTGCTTCCAGGAATGATTGCTTCTTGCCTTTCACAGGGGCTAAGGAGCCTGCCAGGGCATTACAAATTTTGAAGTAATGTCTGTCATGGGACAGGTAAAGAGCCAATGTAGTCCATCATTTGGCATCTATACCCTCAAGTCTGTTGCCTGTTAGGCCTGTCCTTTGCAATGCTGAGCAGAACAACAGGAGAACCTTAGAGGACTGGGATCATTGTAGCGGGATGTCTTACAGGGCACTGTATCACCCCTGTGCTTCTGTGGGACAGTGACAACTCTACCACAGTGAGAGGCAGGGGAAGCAGTGGACTTGCACTGAACTGAGGGAACTAAAAAAAGAGTTTGCCTAAAAAAAGAAAATCTGAAGCAAACCCGAAAACACAAGCAAGCAACTTTTGCTCATCATTTGTATGGATAAAGCTTTCCATGAAGAATATGGTTAGCATTGATATATATATATTTCCCCTGAGAAGCTTAGCACTGAGTGTTAATAGACAGATCAAAGAGCTACTTAGCCACAGGAGCCATGGAAATTGAACGAGGGCAGCAAAATAAAAATCAATCTGACTTTTAGTGTGTTTAATGTGATTTTGTTCAGAACTGACTTCCAAGTGAATATTTAGGAAAGCATGAGATCGTGAGAAGTTCAAGTTTGGTGAGCCAAACTCTGTCTCCCACTCTCCTGTTCTTTGTAAAATGACAAGAACCCTTTCCATCTACAGAATTATTTCAGATATTCCCTGTCATTGGTCTCATCATCCTTACCCATTTACAGGATTATTCCACAGGATCACACACTATAAAGATATGAATAGCCTGCTCACCACTACATTTCTGGCTCCGTGACTTGTGTCCTTCTCTGAGTACGTTAGTAAAACTTTAGACTGTGCTATCCCTGACTGTGAATGGGACACACTTGTTAAATGAGAGCTATTTAAGGTGATGTTGGAAAAAAGAAAGAAAAAAAAAAGTAGAGGGAGGATGTTTCTTGAACCCCTCAGATCGTAATTGAGCCTGACAAGGATAAAGCAGACAAAATCCAGATTCCTCAAAGTTCCCCAAGTGTCTAGACTGTAGCAGTTCTCCTAGGGCTGTAAGCCAATACTGGGTTTCACTGGAAGGCAGGAGAATTTCCCGTTTCTTGCTTGTTTTATCTCTGGGCAAAGTCCAACATTACAAGATCCAGTCCCAGATTCAGTGAGCCATGCTGGAGCCATTAAATAATACCTAGTGCAGGTAGTGAGCAAGCTTACCTTATTATTTATCTTATTTGAAAGAGAAACTCCTAATTTAGAAAAGGCTCATCTTTTTTTCCAAGAGACTAAATTTAAAAAGCCGCAGCAGGCTGCAGCTTTTCTGGAGTTTAGAATATTAAAATAAACATTAAAAAAACATGGATGAGATAAAGAATTTAGCGGGGGGGAAAGAAACACTCATCATACAGTTTAGCATGATAATCTCAGATTTGGGGTTCAGTCAGTCATCTTTTCTTCCCCAGCTTAAGATTAGCTACAAAATAGGCAGGCTGGAATTTGTTATTTTTAAAATTAAGAGATGCAAAAATAAGTAAGTAAAACATAAACTCAGCTTCATTAACATCCAGGACAGGACTATGGTAATATAACAAGGCAGGCAAAATATTTTGCTTTTTCCAAAATCCACTTTCCTCCTAAATAATTTCTTCCTTAGGCTAAGAACAAGAGACTCTGATTCATTGTAGCTTGGAGTTCTGTTTATGCTCTTCTTCTTTGCAGCAACTTTTTCCATAGTTGAAATAATTATCATCACTCCCCTCAATTATTTCTTCTTTACATTAATCACTTATCTTTTGATCTTTCCTCCCTATTCATGCTAGGACAGCTTTTATGCAAAGATGCAAACCACTGCATGTATTAAGCATGTATTGTGAGCTCTAGGTGTTCCAGGGGCTTTGACTTGAGGGTATAATACCTGCCACAGATTCCACAGAGCAGCTGATTTTAGCTGCTCCCAGAAGAGTCTGCATGGCATAAAATGTGCTTGATCTCATCTAATCCGTTTCTATCACAGGACAGGTTAAAGGAAAAAAAACCAAAACAACGCAAGGAAGGGGTATCAGGAAAAAAAAGAAGTTAGAAGCGTAGACTCCCTTTATATCATGAAATATCTTCCAAAATAGTTAAATGTTAATTAGAAAGTCCTCATTAAAACAAGTCTTACAGGACAACATTGTCATTGCAGCATATCTTCCCTGAATTAACGAGCCTGGGACCTCTCAAAAGCAGCATCACCTTATGCTTTTTTTGACATTCAACGTTTCTGCCCCACCTTCTCAAGCAGGCACTAGGTCTTACTGGAAAGTGCTTAAATGCACCAGACAAAGGCCCTTGGCACAGTGGTTTCCTCACTGCCTCAAGGCTGATACCTGGATAAGAGAGTACATTTGGCAGGGCAGAGGACTGGCACATAAAAACTGAGGTGTGACTGAACAAGTGCCGGGGAGTCTGCACAGGAAAGTTTAATATTACAGAGGCACGGAAGCCTCTGAAGTCTGGGGAGCCACTTGAAAAGCAGCTGCCTGCCTGGGCATGCGGGCTATCAGAGAAAGGATGGGAAGCACAGCACCATAATTACACATCATCTTGTGACTGGTGTGAACGCTGCCAGGAGCCAGGATGCTGCAGTACTGAGCTGATTGCTCCCTCAAGACAAGCTGTAAAGCGTTGAGTGCCTAGAGCTGCAGAGGGAAAGCAAGTGTGTCAGCAAGGGGCATGTCAGTCCCCAAGCACTGGTAAGGTGCAGAATTACACCAGCATGAAGGTGATGTACAGAGATGAAAGCAGAGAGAGATACTCCTTTGTTTATGAACACACCAGAGACAACCAAGTTACTGTGGAAAGTCATTTTATTTCAGAATTCCAAGCACTCTGTCAGAGACCATGCACTTGGACTTTCCCCTTCGCAAATCCACAGCCTCCAGGCCTGGGAGAGATGGGACATCATCTCTTCCCTTCTCATTGCAAGTGCCCACATGCTAAGTGTGAGGGCCCTGATGGCACCTTGCCAGGAGGCAGAAAACAGCCTCCTGTTTCCATAATTGCTTTTAAACATGGGAAAATAAATCCATCTGACTTGAAGGATTAGCAGTGGGAGCTCAGCAGTAGTGAAACCCCACAGATGAGCAAGTTGGTCCTCACCCTGTGGTTACAGGGAATAAGACAACAATCTCATGGGAAGCTTGTGTGAGCTAAGCTATAGCAGAACACATTGAGACATTCTTGGAACCCAGGCAGCAACCAGCCCAACACATGCCCGGGGTTTTCTTACAATCAATCTGTCTCTGAGCTGCTCTGCCAGGAAGGTGGCCAGGAGCTGCCCTTTTCACATTCAGCTTTAGGTTATCCTGCTCTGTGCCACAGATTTGACGAGGGAGGAGCCTACCTACATAGGCCCTCCAGGCTGCACATCAACACATGTACTGCATTTAATAATGAAAGGTGACAGTTAGACTCTGCAACATTCTGTTTGACCCACAGGCTGGGTACAGCATTACTGTAAGTTTCCCACATACTTACTCTACACCTCCTTACACTTGACCCTGCATTTAAAATATTCCTAGTTGCAGTGTCCCTGTGACCCATCATATCTTTGGCCATTGTTGAGACTGTCACTGCCAGGGCAGCTATTGCCTGCAGTGGTGGCTGCGTGTAGGAAAGTGAGCATTTGCCTCCTGAGAACAGGTTTGTGGATAGCTTACAGGAGGGCAAATCTGAAGGGAAGAAATGATGGAAGCGATTGGTTCAAGTGAAGTGGAGCAGAGTCTACAGAAAAGGCAAAAAGGCAGCTTCAGTCTCCATTTGATACACAAACTGAGCTCAATAGCAGCAAAAAATGGCCATAAAATATTAATTAATTAGGTTGCCAGGAAGAAGTAAAAGCATTCATGTAAACAATTTTATGTACAGATATGTATGTGACAACTGCTCTCAAGTCAGCTCAGACAGTGGCTTCCTCCTGTTTATATCTCATCTTTTTGTATCTACAGTTTTGATAATTTCCAACCATGTTGCTGCTCAATTCTGTGTGAAGACCATGGTACTGGAATCAACACCAAGTGAGGAGTGACATCATATTGAAGAAATGAACTTTGTGGGAACTCCTGACAACCCAGATATTTTAATATTTTTGTTGACCTTCAAGTAATTAAAAAAGGGGAATTTCCCCCAGTAGCCTATAGACTCCAAATCTCATCTGTCTGCTTTTAGGGTAGGAAGGCTGACATCAGAAAGGCAATGGAGGGCAAGGAAAGGAAGAGGGGAAAAGATCTGGGAATCAGAGTGAAGAGCAATCAACAACTGATCAACACTGACTGCTGCAAAACTTACAAAACACAGTCATACAAATGGGATTTCTGTTCACCTTTGATAGACTTTAGTCACTATAGACTTTATATATACACACAAACTTCAAAGTACATGTCTGGCAGTCTAGAAAATACCAGTACCCTAAGGATTAAATAATTTAAAATGCAATGTTGTGTTATTACTGTTTACAGAATACTATCTGACACATTGGCTAAAATGGACGGATTGTCCAAGAAAGATGTTCCCTCCCTCATCTCACCAGCACTGCCTCCTAAAATAAAAACAAGGGCAAAAGACTTCCTTCCATGGTTCCACTCTTGAAATTCACCTTAAAACTTCCCTGTCAAAGAAGGGGGAAGTCCTGAGAAGAAGGGAGGAGAAAAGGATAAAGGGATTCCTGCTCCCTCCAAACCCTCCTGCTGCAGTACCCCTCTCCATGGGCTAAGGAAGCTGGACAGCAAGGGGGAAAAAAGGTGATAGAGTTGAGAAAAGGTGAGTATATTTCTGTACCAATAGCTATGATGGTCTTTTGAGATACACACAGACTTGGGGGAACACCCTCTCTCCCCCATTTTGCAGACTGCGGGCTGGACTGCTTAATGCAGAGTACAGTCTATGGCCTGACAGCAGCCATAAACAGGAGTGGGCAGAAGGTGTGCTCTCACCAGCTTTCTAAGAGTATTTGTAAACTGGGAGCACTGCAAGGTCAGCACATGGGAATGAGGAAGGGGATGGGTAGCCTCAGTTCCGGGGAGGAGACTAAAACACACATAGAACAGATGGCAAAGCTAATGGATCTCTAAATGCCAGCTCCGTATATACACCCTAATACCAGTGTGTGGGATAGAACCTTGCTGATGACACCAGTTCAGTTCTATCACCTCACAGTCTTACAGCTGGTGAGAATCTGGCTTGGGTGTGCTTATAACAAAGCCCTTTGAGGCATTCAGTCTTGTTTCCACCTTCTGTAAACCAGAACAGCCATAAGCTCCTGGTGAAAAGATGGGGAAAAAAAAATCCCAATTCCCGTATGTGTGTCTCCCCACTCCATCTAAAAGCACCCTCTCTTCCTCTAGGCCAGGGACAACTAAGGAGCTGCCTTGTTCTCCATTCCCAAGGCCATTCCCAGCAGATCTGGCTAGGCAGGAATGGCAAGTCCTCTTCCTCTGGCCTCATCACACAGACAGACCACAAAGGTTCCTTCCTCCCCTATGACAGCTTTGATGAGAATTGCCCATACTGGAGGTTGTGTTGCAGCAGATTGGACAACCCTTGGCCTTTAATCCTGAACCCAGCTTGCAAAGGATGAGAAGTCTCCGTATGAGCAGGAGCTGTGGGAATTCTCTGTTCCAAGCTCTACAGCCCTAAATACTGCCAGTGTAATCATTATCCACTCAGAAATACAAAACACAACCCTAACCAAAACATCTCACTCAGTCTGTCCTGCATGACTGGGTCAAAGGAACAAAAAACAAAGGAAAGCAAGACAGTCTGGGACAGCAGAGAAAAAGAAATATGGGGCAAAGTCAGGCTGGAGGAAATTAAATGGACCTCAATGCAAGTCTGCTAAAATTGTCACTGGATTTACCAGCCCAGTTCCACCTTCTTCAGACTAAAATGGACTCGCTGTAGTAGGTATACTACAGAAGAAAGAAGTGCATAGTTTGGTTTATTTTTTTGGTAGACACGTCAGCAGAATTTATGTGAAGATCTTAGAGCTGCAGTTTTAGCCTCTTTCCTAGCCAATGAGTACCTGTTGGGGCAGAGATGGTGGAAATGGACCAGTAGCACCAAGAAATTCAGTGGGAGCACCAACTCCACAGCAGGAATTATTAATGAACCAAAAAGGAGGAGTGGTGGAGAGAGATAGGGAGAAGTGGAGAAGACATAATTCGCAGTAATCAAAGTCTGCATTGGCTAAACCCTATTAACACTTTACTAGATAAGGCCCCATTACGTCTGCAGCAAGACCTCTGGCTCTGACAGAGAGCTGTAGAGGGTGTAGCCCAACTCATCCACTTCTTCAGGGGTGAGCTCTGAAAACAAGTTCACCTTGGGGTTCAGAGCACTGGGGAGGACACCTGCCTCCAAGTAGCGGATCAACCCCTTCAGTGCCTGCAAGAAGCGATCAGCCAGCATGTCCTGGGACCAGTCAGACTCCTCCTGGGAGAGGTGCAGGATGACATTGGTGAGCTGGCTGGCAGTGAGGTGACCCAGAGCTGGGTTTAACTTGCATACTGCTTTGAAGATCTTCAGGCACAAGCAACGGCAGCCAGAATCCCCCTGGTCCAGGGCTCGGAGCCGAGCCGTTTCTGCTGGCCGCAGGCTCAGTCGCCACAAATTGTCATTCTGGGCCAAACGATGAGGTTTGGCAACGAGGACAACGTCACCCAGTGTCAAGGATGGTAGAAAGTCAATAAAAAGATGCCGATCCGGATCATACTGAACTTCCAGTGTCAAATCTGCTGGGGGAGCTGCTGGACGGATGATGTAGTCCAAGAGACTCCCAATTGCTGGCCAGTTGATGGAGCCAGCTACAACTTTCTCAAAGGTGTCTGCTACAGTTTTGGGGGAAAGGTAACCTCCCACCACACAGCGGTCCCAATAGCTGCTCCCACGGGGAAAGTACTCTGGGTTTTCTCGACGCACCAAGTAGAAGCCAGGAATGTTCATTATAGTGTCCTCCCCGGGGATACACGACCACAGGTTCTGCTCCAGCATCAGAGGCACAATGAGCTGGATGTGGTCAGCTGTCACTACCTTTCAAAAGAGAGAAAAGTCAGTAAGAACAAGCTTTCTCTCTCCACACTCATTTTATTCACCACATTTAGATAGCCTTGTGTCCAAAGGAACCTGGAATAAGGATTCAGCTGTCTCATTCTCCTCTCTGCGTGGGATTCACAGCCTCCCCTTGTTAAAAGACATTCTGAAGGACTATTTTGGACCATCAGTGGGATAATTCAAAGGTATAACCCAAGCTAGTGCTTACGTGGTATGTACTATTTAAAGACCTGACATGGACTGCATACAGATGAATCATTTTGCCTCATACTGCTCTAAGTCAGTTCCTTAGATGTGAGATGCGGCTGGCCCAGGGCACAGCAACACCACATAACAATTTAATACAGGAGGCAGAGTATTAAGTTTCTAGACAAGCTTAGGTTGCCATGGCTTAATGATGACATGCTACAACTAGGTATACTGCCCTCACCTGGTCTACCACATTGTTCAGAAAAAGGTCATTAAAGATCCTTTTTCACCAAAGTGATTCAGACCCAGATCTAAGTTTCACTGGCCACTCAACACTCCATTCCAGAGCTCTGATTCAAACAAAGAAGTGTGCCTCTGAATCACTCACTATAGCTATAGGCATGTTTCCATCAGGGAGATATTGCAGCAGGAACTACTGGCCAATCCAGTCTGTCATGCATTAAAAAAAAAAAGAAAAACAAAAAGGAGTATGGAAGACCTACATGATAACACAGGAGTTCTAAGGGAATATCATGTGTTTGGACAGATATAAGATACAGAAGGGACAGAGAGAAAACGGAGGTCTACTGGAGAAACAGCAAGAAAAACACAGCTAAAGGGAGAGGCAGAGGGGAAGGAAAGAAGCGGTGAGAAATGAAACAGCAAAAACACCGAAGAGCAAAGCCTTTGCAGACAATGCCAGAGCAGCCTGGTCACGCCTGCTCAAGCAGTACTGCAGAAATCAATGCCTGGCTCCAAAGTGGGAAAGGCGACACCAAAGGCCTTATTACTGAGGAATGCTACACTGAGCCAGCACTGCCAGCTGGGAAGCCTGAAATGCCCCTGCCTAGTCAGCCCTCTGAATACAGACCCAGCACAGGGCCCAGGAATTACCTGCAGGTCATCGTACAGGCTGCCGCTGAGGTACATGTCCCGCAGGGGCATGTCGGGCAGCTTGGCACGGAGGAAGCTGCGCAGCTCCGCGCAGATATCCACGGCTGCCTGCTTGGCCCGAGCCTGCTCGTCCGCCGGGATGGCGACCTTCCTCCGGTAATAGGCAAAGAGCTTTTCTTGCAGAGACAGACGAAGGCGGGACTTTTTCAGATCCACTTGACTCCTCTTGGCAGATGGCTTGGGCCTTGTAGGTTGAAAGAAGTCTGCAAGACAGAAGGAAAACTGTTGATCATCTGCAGTATTTCACTGTGAAGTGTTCTGCAGAAGGGTATCTGCAGCATGGAAGTGCAGTCTCCTAGGCCTCAAAAAGCTGTCATCAGACATTTTGCATGCTTTACACAGGTACCAGTCAAAAGGGAGGTGCTGAGAACCTTCAAAAGATACTACAAGCATCAAAATGGATGAAAATAAGTTACTAGATTTGGAATTTAGTCAGAATAAGACTAATATTGCATACAAGGAAGTAATTTTAATGGCCATGTGGGCAGTATCGCAGCTCAAGTTCATGAAAAATTCAGTGCAGTTACCAGTTCAGAAGCTTTCAAGGTGATGCCAGACCAGTGGATAAAACACTCCAGAACAACGACCATGACAATGTTGAGTTTTTAACATTGTAACAGATTATTACAAATTACCAGCAAAGCCCAGTCCTGACCAAGGTATGAGAAGATCACGCCACCTGGAAATGAAATAGTTGTTGGGAGTCTGATCAGCACAGTTATCAGGATGATGAGCTGACACATCTTGGGGCCATCTCAGCTCAGGTAAGCATAGCTCCTGTGAAAACCTCCCTCAAACCTTCACGGGCCGAAAAATCAAGAGCTCACTCTGAGGCACAATACAGTTACACAAGGCTTTATGCTGCTGTCTGCCTTATTAAGCAATGTCTGACCTGCACAGAGTCTCTAAAGCCCTTTTTTTCTGACTGGTTTCCCAAAGAAATAAGACTGCTTCCTATCTGTCTTGAGATTTCTCTTAATATGGACCAAGAGTTTCAAAATTTATCCATGAGAATTAAGGAATAGTTGCAGGTCTGAGCCCTTCCTTGGAAGGGCTGCAATACTTAAAAGGGTGTAGAAGAAACCCCCAAGTCAGTGGTCCCATTAAGACAACCAGCTGTTGCAGATTTGTTTGGCAATGGGCATTTGGTTACACAGCACACATGGAATGGCTGACCAAGCTGCACATAGACCCATCTCACCCAACCTCACCAGCTGTTGTCTCCTGTCCTGCTGAGTTCCTTTGGACAGATTTGAGCTTTCATGTGAAAAGGAAGTAGCCCACAAAGCCTTAGGGAAATGGATTTCTTTGCCTATTCATGAAAAAAATTATTTTTCCATAGTGAGTTTTACTTTAAGAATGCAAGACACCACCATCAATGTTTTTATTCCTCAATGCCTATGTCTGGGGACTCCAATCAAATGATCTAGATCTCATTTAACACAGCTGTCTAGTTATTTAATGTTTCCTCAACAGAAAATCTATTGTCATCCTGAAGCTAACTTGCTTACAGAGAATCTGGAAATCAAGCTAAAGCTTGATTCTGATTTTTAAGAATCTGTTTAAATCCCCCATGTAAATCTCCTGAAGTGACCAGGGATAGAAAGTAAAACTGTTGAGAAAAAGCAACCAAACACATATAACAAACATTGCTGGACTCTAAATTACTTATTATCCCAGTCAGAAAAAAGACTGAAGGACACTTTTTATAGTCTGACGAAGAACAACTCAGTGATAAGTAGCAGTAAAGAGGGAAATGCCATGACAGAAATTTTTGGGGAAACAGCAGAAATAATATAGGAAACACCCTCATAAATTGCTAGTACATTCACAATGTGAATATTCCTCCCTTAAAAAGACAACAAACTGTAATGGCCCAAATAATGCCAACAAAAAGCTTGAAAGGAATGGAATGGCTTTTTATAAGGAAAGATAGAACAGGTAAGTATTCAGATTGAAAGACTAAAACCAGAGAGAATAAAGCTTAACACTATGCAGTCACGAGAGGAATGAAGAATGCAAATAGATAGTTATTATTCACTAGTTGCTAATGTGACTTCTGATTCTCCAAGTTACCAGTGGAGCTGCTTAAAAGAAAAGCATCAAAATCCTGGACCAGTCAGAGTATTTTCTTCCCTGTGTTCCTTTAAACAAATACAGGATTTGTGATCCTGGATGGTTCTGTAATGCAGGAGTATAACAATGCTCCTTACCTGCATCAGAGGCTGAAGGATCAGTGGGAAGGGTCTGCAGGGAGCGGCTGAGGCTGGTCTTCATGTCCTGGGTCAGCAAGCGTGAGGAGGAGCCCAGCCAGTTTGGCTCTTCCCAGCTTCTCTTTCCCGACTGGCTCATGCGAGTGGGGCTGCTGGGAGCACTGATTGCCCGGTCGTACATCTAAACCAACATTATCGGGAATAGTTTGAGTCCTTAAGGGCCCCGCAGCTGCATTTTACGCAGCCCACTGTTAGCACCCTGGGTTTCTTGAATTCCCACTCCCTCCTCCTGGTGCCCCAGTCCCAGGGCGCTGTCCTGCCCACTCACCCGCTTGACGGCCAGCGTGGCGATGCCCAGCATGGCAGCTCCCCCCACGCCCAGCACCAGCCGGGCGTTGGACAGCACAAAGTCGATGGCTGTGCCGATGCCGTTGTCATCCTTTTTGCCTTTGCGCTGCCCAGCGCCTGCCATCTTACCTGGAGGGAGCAGCAACGTTAAATAAATGTGTCGAAAGGTGCAACCTTCTCCCCCACCTCACGCTCACTGCTCTTGGGTAATAGCACAGAGCCACAGGTACGGACCACCCAACCCTGAAGCCTCTATAATTATGTCCCCTCAAGGAGCTGCTTGTTCCCAGCCATACCAGAACAGTACTGACCAAGCTCTACAGTGACAGCATTTCTTTGCTTCCAGCAACATTCATTACCCAAAGGAAAACATCCAAATTGGATATGGGATTTCCAATAATTAAAGCAGGTTTAATAAAAGTCAGGTTTACTTCTGCAATATTTTGTAATTAAATACTGCACTTTATGCAAAACTCTACAACCATTTGGGTATTTTCCTTCTAATTTGGACTTCTCAGCCAAACCACAGCCAATTTATTTTCTGTATCTCTTAAGTGTAATTTTGCTCACAGACAGGGATGTACAGGGATGGTCACCTGCTTGTCTGTAACAAATCAGAACTTTCCCAAGAGCTGACAGTCAGTCTTAGGTTAATTTCTGTACAATGGCCAGTCCCAGATATTTCAAAGACAACCAAGACTCAACAGCAGAGACCACAATGCACCATGAAGGGAACAGCTCCCTTGCGTTCCCTGCCCTCGAGTTGGTTGAATTATTCCTGCCCTCAAGGTGGGTAGGTTTGACTCTCAGACAAGCCATGTATAACATTAACATTAATATTTCCTTACACCTGTACTTTTGTGTCCTTTGATTCCCATTTCACCTAACCTTGAAATTTAAACAGTCTCCATGGCCAACACAGCCTCAACCTGCACCATGGAAGGTTAAGGCTAGACATTAAGAGGAATTTCCTCACAGACAGGGTGATTAGACACTGTAATGGATTGTCCAGGGAACTGGTGGAGTCACTGTCCCTGGAGGTGTTTAAGGGAAGACTGGATGTGGCACTTAGTGCCATGGTCTAGTTGACATGGTGGTGTTCAGTAATAGGCTGGACTTGATGATCATCTCAGATGTCTTTTCCAACCTAACTGATTCTGTCACTCTGCAAAACACTCCTTGGCACCACCACACCTGCATGTGCATCCTCAGTGAACCTTCACAAAAACATCAGGAAACTCTTCCAACATGATTTGAGGTCTGAGTCAGTTCCAAAGGTTCTCAGACTACCTGCCCGAGTGGGGCAATTTAAAACTGCCCCTTAGGTTTTTCTAAATCCAAGCTACAATCTCTCAGGAGGAACATTCCTGCCTGGACGGACCAGGAACGCCATCACTAGTGACCCCCAGACAGAAAGAAAAAAATGCACCTCCACAAACCTCACTGTACCAGCAGCACTAATAACATGAGTTACATCGTTGTGCATGACCTACCTGTGACCTAATGCATTTGTGAAAAGAACAGAAGAGGCCTCCTGGTGTGCCCGTGGGAACACCTTCCGGACTTCTTCAAGACAGCGGAGTGCAGTGAGTGCTAACCATGTCTTCTGGTTGGGCGAGGGGCTTTTGGAAAGAAGGGGGAAGTGGGGCCAATGGGGGCTACAGGGGATGGCTAAACCAGGCCGCCGAGCCCGCTCCGCAGGAAAGCCTGTCCCTTCTGCAGCTGCCTCTCCTTGTCCTCCGGACGGTGCAGCGCCTGGTTCCGGCGGAACTCGCGGCGCACGGAGCCCAGGTAGAAGTCGCGGTCGGTGTAGCGCAGCCCGCGGCCGCGGCGCAGCAGGGCCCGGTACAGCGCCAGCACCGCCCCGCGGGACCACGCGGCCATCGGGGCAACCGTGCGGCGCGGGCGGCGCCCTGCGGGGNGATCGGGACCGGGATCGGGAGCGGGAGCGGGACCGGGAGCGGGACCGGGAGCGGGACCGGGAGCGGGACCGGGAGCGGCATCGGGAGAGGCATCGGGATCGGGATCCCTATCCCTGTGCGCAGGGCTCTGGGCTCTGGGTTCTGGGCTTTGGGCTCTGTCTCTGGGTTCTGTCTCTGGGTCTGGGTTCTGGGTTACGGGTTATGGACTCTGGGCTCTGGCTCTGGGCTGTGAGTTATGGGCTAAGGCGAGTGGCTCTGGGCTCTGGGCTCTGGGCTAAGGGCTAAGTGCTCTGGGCTCTGGGCTGTGGGCCCGCCGGGGCCTGCACTGCCGCAGCACTGGGCACCTTTGCCATCCGCCGTTCCACCCGGCCCCGAACGCCCCTGCCCGGTTCCTGCGGGAAGGGGAGCGCTCAGCCGGCTGCACGGCAGGCACAGGGGAGCAGAGAGGGACCCTGTGCAGCTCCACGGGCACAGAACCACAGAGGCCATTGGGCTGGAAAGACCTCGGAGATACGGAGTCCAACCCATGAGCGAGTATCACCGTGTCAACTAGACCATGGTGGCACTCAGGGCCACATCCAGCCTTTCCTTACACACCTCTGGGAACAGTGACTCCCCCGCCTCTGTGGACAGCCCAGGCCAGTGCCTAATCACCCTTTCCTTGAGGAAATTCCTCCCGGTGTCCAACCTGAACATCCCCTGACAGAGAGCAGGGATAATGCTGTGTGTCTCAAGGCACCTCTGACTACCCTGATGCTTTCTGGAGAGTAACTTACAAATTCAAGCTCCAAGAAACCCCAAGGCCTGGTGTGGAAGTCTCAGGGGCTCTAGGAGAAGGGCAGTAGCTGGCAGCCTCTCTGGGGTCTGCCTGAGCTCCCAGAAGGAGCCTCCTGAAGCCAGAACCTCTGTCCAGCTGCAAATCCCCTATTCCATTCCCATATTCTGTACTATATACTTACTCTGGGTCATATATATATTCCTCCTTGGCAACCTCCTCCTCCTCCCCAGGTTCTACCAAAATATAAAACATAACCACATATGCCGTGCCTCCCCCTGGGGAAAGGGTGAGACAAAGAGCAAACCGTGTGTGACAGAGGAGAGCCACATCATTTCACACACTTCTCAGTGACACCAGATATGACAGTGATAGAATTGAACAGGAAGAAAACCAGAAGCTCAGGACTGGCTCGCTCTGTGCCAATCTCCTCTTGTTCATTTCCTTTCCGAGATAAACAACCCCAATCGTTTTGATCTCTCTTTGTGAGCGAATTTGCCATGCCCCTAATCAGCCCTTTCTGAGAAAGGCTTACTTGAACTGCAGACAGTATTCCCAGAGAGGCCATGCTAGTCATTTACATAATAGCATTATCATATTTTCCATATTATTCTCCCCTTCTTCCTTCTGCATGCTAATATTTTGTGTGTGCTTTTTTTTAACCTGCAACTACTCACAGAACCAGGGGTTGTGTGACATCCAGATTTGTTCTTGAGTCGCTGGAGAACATCTGGAGCTTTGTAATTCTTCTGCACAATTTGTTTTCCCTTTTCTGTCTTTGCACGTGCCCAGTGAAGCCTTGAAAATGTGTGGTGTTGCCCATTTGCCACATTTGCATTTTACTCAATTCTTTCTGATCTCCTCAAGAGCTACTCAACAGCTTTGAGTCATCCTTGAAAAATGTTTGGTATATTGCTCATTTTTGTTTCCAGATCATCAATTCATATACTGGGCATTCCAGAACCTCGGAGCCAGTGTTCACATTCCCTACCCTTAACCTGCTGCCAGAATGAAAATCAATCTTTGAACCTTCCTTCTGGCCTCCTGCCTCCTCCTTGGGTTGTTAATCCACAGAAATACTTCACCCCTCACAACGGGGCTCTGTCACCTCTGGGCAGGTGTGCTGATGAGCCCAGTGCCCAAAACTCTGAAATATGGATCAAAACTGGAGCAGCTGCATGTGGCAAACCCTGATGCACTACAAATGTGCCAGATCTGCCGGATCAGGCTGTGCAATGATGGACTTTCCTTGCTGCCCTCTTGCCATGGCAGCCAAGGACTGTGGGCCTCCATAAGTGCCCCCTCCCCAGCCTGGCCCCCTTGGCCTGGGCTTGTTTTGGTGTTTCTCTCCGATCTTTTCCCCCTCAGGCTGGCTGCCAGCTCCTGGGCCCCTCGCCAGCAGCTGCATGTGTGTGTTGTGAACTTCTCCACCCACACAAAACTGCCCCAGCCCCAAGGAGGAGGTCACATGCTGTGCCTGCTGCCCAGTGTGGGCTCCCCACACCCACACTGTGCGGGCATAAGTGTTCACCCTGCCCCTGCTGTCATGCAAAGAGGAGGGCAAGTACAACAGCAGAGCAGCATATGACCAATGCCATCCCAGCTGCTGTGCGAGTGCCAGACCTCCAGTGACATTGTGGGCGTTGTAAACTTGAATTATGCCCTGAGACAGTGAAGCAACATCCCTGCTCTCTCCAGTGTGTCCCAACCCAGTTGGCTCCTCTGCTGACCTGCTATGCGCAGTTGTGCCAGTGGGGACACACTCAGCACCCACAAAACTCATGCTATCCTGTTGGCATACTGGCCCTCATGGCCCATTGCCTCCAGAACCCTGCTGCCTGATGGCTTCTTTGGCCATGGACCCATTGGGAATGGGGTTCTCCCTGATTCCAGCCTGTGTCCCTGTAAGAAAGGGAAATTTACTTGCCCTGACAGGGCAAGGTGCAGGCAGAAAGGAGGGAGCACGTCTTAGCTGTGCTCCTGAAAAACAATAACAACATTTGTTTCCCCAAACGACTGAGTTTGTGAAATATCAAAGGCAGCATGTGTGATGGGGCATAATAACCCATGCTGGTACCCAGGATAAGGTTAAGACATCCTCCAGCCCGCTGCCTCCTTGGCAGTCTCCAGAGCTACCACTCCTCTGCAGTTTTCTTGTGATTACAGCCAGTCCTGCCACTCAAGCAGACACAGTCACAGTCTTTAATGGCCACCAAAAGCTCCTGGGAGTCACATACCATGTCCAGGGCTTCCCATCACCCATTTTGGAAGGGCAGGACCATTACCAGGCAGGGAGACATCCCTGTGCTGCCTGCCACCAGCCAGCAAACCCTCCCTAGGCAACAGGGAAGTGAATGTGACCCTCAGACCTGCAAATGGCATCTTTGAGGGGCTCTGCAGGCACAGGAAACAAACTGTGCTTGGAAACAGAAGGCTGGCCTCTTAGAGGAGCCAGAAAACGGTCCGAAAGTGCAAAAGGGAAATGGGTAGTGACCCACCATTACCATCGGAGCTTGGGCTTAATATCCTTAATATCTTTCAGTAAATGGACCTTGCAGGAGGCCTTTTGGCAGTCTCACACTGCTCAACAGTTCTCTCTTTCATTGCAGCCCTATTTCTTTTCTCCAGAAATTGCAAGGATTAATGGCATTTGGGCTCCTGCTCTCCAGCTGCAAGGAGCCAGGAGGGGCAGAGGGCCAAGGGTGGCACATGTGGCTTCATTCCCTGAACCACCAGCAGCTTTGATGTTGAGTGCACATGGGAAGGAAGATGGGTGGTGAGGGAGGAGAAACCGCTGGTACACAGCCACCTTTCAAGGAGCATTCCTGATTTACAGCTGAGACCCAGATTTTAGTAGAGACTGTAAATATTCACTCTGGGAAGCCATGCTCAGGGTATGTTTTAGACAGTGGGAAAAAGGGAAAGGTCCAAGCCTTGCTGCAGCTGAAGTGGGGTTTTTCAGATCCCCAGACTCCAGCCTTGCAGCCTCTGGGGCTCAAACTCCACCAGCAGTGAGTGGTCTCCTGTGTGATGCAGAGCTGCTGTCCCTGCGAGGAGCTGCAAAAACTCCTTGAGGGGGCTCGGTTTTATTATCTAACAAATTGAAATTGCTGCTGTAATATTTTTGACAACTAATTTGTGCCCACCTTCATTCTTAGCACAACTCATGTTTCTTCAACCGGATTTCCCCGTGGTTGGGTTTGTTGGGGACTTTTCTCATGGCTCCCTGGCTAGTAAGATTCCAACTCCTCACCATTTTCCACTTTGCACCAGCTGCATGCTACAGGAGATTTACAGAGCCATTCAGAGACCTTGCTTTTGTGAGTGCTGTTATCCTTGCAATTTTGCATCATTCCAACAGCCTTGTGGGCTTTTCTGCAGTGGAAGTGTCTGCAGAGATCAGAGGGCTTGCAGCTCGTGGTACCACCCCCCTCCCCGAGCAGGGCTGCGCATGCTGACCTCAGGCTTTCTTGTGCTCCTTCACAACCCACATGCTGCAATGAAGTCCTCCCCATATGAACATGGGAGTTGGGTTTGTGTAAGGGGTTATTGACCCAAAAGGATCATTGAGTCCAACTCTTAAGAGAATAGCCCGGATCGAACACATGACTCTGGTGTAATTGGCACTATGCTCTAACCAGCTGAGCTAAGCTCAGGAAGCAAAGAAGGGGGCATCTGGATTTGAAAGGGGGACCTCTTGATCTGCAGTCAAACACTCTCCCACTGAGCTATATCCCCCATCTACATATATACAACCTGAGAAAGGCACAGCTACTATATCCTGTTGCTTCTCTTCTCTTTCTAGGTAAAGGCTCCTATTGCACATCTGTTGTACTTTTCCATCCCATTAAGTCACAGGTCCTTAGATGGATTTATTTCTATCCCATTTTGGGACATGTGCCTGGTTTTGGTTTTGCAGTAATCTGAAGTTCACTTCTGGGTAACAGTTTGAGTCAAATGCTTGAAAAACACTGCGAAGCAAATCGAAGTGGGTAGATGTTTTCTACATTCTTTTATTTTTGTGTGTATGCCTGGTTCTTAGTAAGTGTCTGAGGGGGAAAAAAAAAAGATATGACTGATGATTTGTTGCTCTCCCTTTGGAAAAGGTCCAGACTATAGAACAGGGCTAAAATGCCAGGAAGGAGTTTACTGTGTAGAGGCAGGCTTTTATTATTTGATTTTATACATTCCCTGGGTAACATATTTTCTTTAATTTAAGATCCTGGAGAAGTAATTTTAGATCTTTATTCAACACAGCTTATTTGTTCTTCTTCTCAGTTTTCCTTATTTTTAGAAAGGTGAAGCATGTTTCCAAATTAAATTGTTACTGGGATGGACTTCAGCCAAGAGGATCCATGGTTCAAGCTGTAAGGCACAGGAAACGTAAGAGTAAAACAATGGAGTTTTATATTGTGTTTTGTTTGGCAGAATGAGGAGAGATATGGCCTTGAAAGATTTGCATCCTTACATAGCTATAATGTATTTCAAAAGACAGTAAGGACTATTTTCACTTCTCACTTTGCTTAAAAACAAATAAGCACACCCAGAAATGCTGGAAATGTGGGATTGCCAGATTCTCTTTAGTTCCAGGAAAAGGTTTGTGTTTGGGGATCTTGGAGATGCTTACAGTAATATCCCAAATATTAGTGAAGTGGGCTGATCCTCTGCCCTTTTGCTGATGTGCTTGTCCCTGCTGCAGCTACCAAGGCAGAGCTTGCAGCAGCCTGGACCCAAGCTCCATGGATTATATTCCTTATGCCAGCCTCTCACTTCAGTAACCTGGAGCCCCCTCTCCAGATGGGAAAGTTTTGCATGGCTCCTCTGAGGTTGTTTTGTAGTGACAGAGCAAAGCCCTGCAAAGCTCACTCCCTTCACTCAGGTGAAGGTTTGACACAAGGTGCCTGTGAGCCACATATGCCACTGCCAGGAAGCAAGAACATGTCTCCCTTCTGCCATGGCTGTGGCCAAATCCCCTCCACCACGGTGCACTGGGAAGCAGGGCAGCCAGTGCCTGCAGCTGTGGGCATGTGAGTATGAAGCCATTTGCTGGTGATGCTCTCCGGGGCTGGGACAACTCTCCCTGGCTGCTCCACGGGCTGCCTGCCAGCCAGCTGAGACCTCATGGCTTCCCCAGCTGAGCCACTAAAGCAGCGAGATTTAAAAACATAATATAAAATTGGACTAATAATTAAAAATCAACTGTCCCTGCTAAACAGCATATTAAAATGTATCCTTACACAGGGAACAAATGTCTCTGAGCAACAAAAGCAAACAAACAGCAAGCCAGGGTCTGGTATCTCCTTTCCAGCTTTCTGAAAGGTGCCCTAAATTTATATTGAAATCACTTTTTTTTCCAAGCACGCTGGTGTTTGGAAACAGCACGTCAATTCCCTTATCAGCTGGCCTGCTGCAGGCATCACTCAAGAATCAGCTGGAGCCAGAGCCTCCACCAGCCAGGGATGGAGGGTCCCCCACAGCCTCAGTCCCCATCGAGCAGTGTTGCAGAGTGCCCATGATGAGCACCACGCATCCTTGACAAACAGCAAGACCTTGGGAGAAACAACTTATTTCCAAGGCAGGTCATGCCAGAGCTCCTCCATGATCCATCACCCCAACTAACACCAGTTGGGGCACTAAAATTCTGCAAAACAGACAGGGTTTACTTAGCGCCAAATGGTTTGCATACTCCTGGTTCAATATGATGCGTAAGGTTCCATATCCATATGTAGGATGCATGCTGCACATACCAAGATCTCTCTTGATGTGTTGAGGGACCCTCTGAGAGATGGCACATAGGACTCATGGTGGAGCCATGTGCTCCCTGCACTTGGCTGACTGTCAGCACTGGTCCTGCAAATGGGGGTCCCCATGGCACACAGTTTGCCCCAAGAGTCAACCCCTCTCTCACAGAATGACTTCAAACCTCTGCAGCAGAAGCTTGTGCTTTCTGAGGAAAAAGGTCCTGGGTTCAGTCAATGCCTTCCCTTAAAACCTTGTAAGAAACTAAAGAAATGCCATTTCGGTTGCTTCTTAAAATTATATAAACATCAGTAGATTTTGTGTTGGAGGCAAGAAAAATAACACAGGAGAACCTCTGACCTAGTCAACTCTCATTTCTTAAACTGTCTTACTAAACTGCCATTGGTCTAAGCTTATACACTTACACTTTCCCTCTTGGAAAATTGAAATTTCAGGCATGCTGGCCATTATCTATTTTTAGATTATCCCCTATTCAGGCACAAAAATACAGTGATTGTTAAGAATGCTAAAAATTCTTAATAGAAAATCTTGTTAATTTTGAGTAGCCTGTTTATTTCAGGCCCTTTCGGCAATGCACAACCAAGCCTCCAGTTTGATAAGAGACCCTTCCACAAGAGGAGAATTGAAAACATTAGGCTGATGTGGAAGATAAAAAGAAGAGGGGAATGCACTGGAGTTAATGACTGTGAGGAAACTAACCTCTGATGTTCACAGTCACAATCTCTAATGGAATCAGGAATGAACCTGAAGTCTAAGACACTTAGAAAGGTAAGAAATAAAATAGTTACAGATGGCACATGAGCTTGCAAAAGGCTCTTGCCAAAGGCCCTGCAGAGGCCAGAGGCTTGGGAGGATTCAAAACAAGACCAGGCTTTGATACCAAATAATGAGAACAGCCAAAGCTACAGTAGACAGGTTTAAAAATAAACTAAAACAAGGAGGTCATGTGCCAGAGAGGCATTTCTGCAACAGGGAGGTTTAATTTGGGGCTCCAGGGTTTCCAGCATTTTGCTTGGAATAATGGATGTATCCAAGGGAGCAAAGACAGTATCAAAACACCCTTTCATGAGTAGGTGATGTTGGTTCCCACATGCACCAGCTCTTCTGAAAGCCACTTAGCAGCCATCACTCCCCACTCTTATGTCTTTTTATGTTTATACTCACTCAGCATGCATCTGACCTGGGCCCACAAAATCAGAAATCATGCCCCAGACCAGCTGGGTTCCCCCTAAATCTCCCTTCTTGGGAACCCCCAAACCATTTTCCAGCAGCCCCTCCATTTGGCAATCAGAAATAAGAGGTGTCACACATCCTTTCATACTTTGTAAATTTTTTTAATTTTTATTATTATCTCCTCCTTTTAAGCATCCCTTTAAGGGTGAAATGAAATCCAACCATTTACAGAGAAAATGATTTCATAATGTACATTTGATTTATCCTTACAAAAAGTTCATTATAACTTGCTGTTTATAAATTACAGAGTGGAAAGGAGATCTGCAGATGCTCTTATTTTTTTTCTTTTCCTTTTATTTTTTGGCAAGTCCACAGATTCTTTTTCCAAAGCAAGGTGTTCTGGAGCCCCTTCAGGGGCAACACCACCGGTAGGTGCAGGTGGACCCCTGGCTTGGAAGTGCTGCTGGACCATCTCCAGGATGATACTGCATCATCATCCTCACAGGAAGAAAAAAACAGTGGTTCAAATTCTTAGTCTCAGAGTGTTTCAGATCCCTTCTTAATCCATTATCGGTAGTCCCCAAAGCTTTAAAATGACAGTGTATTGCATTAGAAACAGGTCTTCTTTCTTGCTGCTGGAACTGAGCCCCTCCTGTTACTCCCTTACCCTCCAGCTCCCCTTCTCTTCCTTCTCTTTCAACAATATGAGTGAGTTTGTCCAATGTCTCAGATATCAGAAAGGAGGGTAGGGAGAAGACAATAATGGAGGGATACAGGACCCATTTTCCCACTTCCCTCCTTTCTCACCAAGATTAGAGGCCAATGAAGCCAGGATGAGCCAACCCATCCCCTCCCTCTTCACCACCAGTGTTCACTAATTGAACCAGGAGTGACCCTGGACATGTGTCTTCACAGTGCAGAGGCATAGCAGCCATGGAGGTTGCTGGCAGGAGCTGGGAGACAGGGAGAGAGCCTGGGCAATATTGAAGATGGGAAAAGACACTACCAGCCCACAAGGAAACACCAGGGGAGGTGGAGGGCAATGAATACCCTCCCTCCATCACGACTCATGTTACCCGGAGACCACAAGGTTTCCTTGTTTACCTGTCACAGAGACACAAAGAGCAGGCTGGCCTGAGCAGCACAACAGCAAACACCTCAGCAGGACACAGGGATCAGAGAAAGCGACAGCAAGAGTGGGTGGGAGCATGTTATCCTTCATACCAACCACACAGGCACCCTTTCTTGGGTTCTGTCACTTGGGCATGGCGTTACACACACACAGGGCAAAGATGTCTAACCTGCCCTATTCTCTCTGCTTTAGCAAAGTCAGCTGCTGCAGGTCTACCATGTCCTTCCCTACACTTGAGGCAGAAGAGGAAGATGGGTTCTCCAGTCTGAAGCCATGCATGGGCACAAAATCCCTTTTTCAGGTGGGAAGCACTGATGCACAAAGAAAATAAATAGGCAAACAAAAAAAAATAAGTAAGGCTTTGGTGTACCACCCACTGCTTTGCTCTGCCTGTCTCACCACCTCACACACCTTTCTGGGTTCCCTCTTGTGGCAGTTGTTTGGGGGTGTGGCTGTCCCCTCCATGCACTGGCTGCAGAGGTCCCAGCACAGCAGTACAGGCAAGGCTGAACAGAGGGCAAGCCACCACCTTGGAAAATTACTGTGCAAAAGTCAGCTTACTAGTGTCTGTTCCTTCAGGGACAAGAAGGAAGATTTTTAATGACAAGCATTTTAGCTCCCAAAGGATAATAAACACAGGGCTAGCCAGACAAATTAGACAGAAACATTGACTGGTTTGGCCTTAAATCAAAAAAATGTTTAAACAATTCTTGAGAAAGAGAAACAAAAAAGAATGCATTTCATCTGTAAAGCCCCTTCCTCCCACCACAACAGAAGTCTGGTTTAAATTTAATTTCCTAAGAGTAAGGAAGTGAGTAAGCCCAGAAGGCAGGCAGGGCCAGAGTCCTACAGAAGAGCCCCAGCACTGCTATTCAAGCAGAACCTTCTCCATTCTAAGGGGCAGAAGGGAGAGGCAAATCAGAAGGAGAAGAGGAGAATGATAGAGCAAATAATGGAGGAGAGAAGGCAACAGGCTGCACTTCAAGAATGGGCGGTGCAGATACTACAGCTGTGGGCTTATCTGAAACTCCCAAGAGACAAGGGTCATACCTCAACACTGAAAACGTGACTTGCAGTGCACTAAAAATCCCCAAGGATGGCTATGCATGGGAAGAGCTGCTATCATAAGATAGGCTGTGCCCACTGTGGGAGATGAGGTGCAGCCCCAGCATACAGGCCCTTTAGCCCCTGCTTAAAGGGGCTCTGGTGATGCCAAAGCAGCCATGCAAAGACTGATTTGTCTTTCTCTCCTGTCTCCAGCAAAACCTTGTGTTATCATCACTCAGAAAGGCAAAGTCAAAGGTCCGAGAGCAGATACCAGGCTGTCTCCTATAAGTAAAAATGACAAATAGCTTCCTCCTTCCGTTTTTCTGCTGCTGAATCCCATGAGCTAACACACCTGCTTTCCTCCTGCTGTCCCTGGGGAAAGCATGTTCCCCTTTTGCTACAGCCTCAGCGCTACAGCTTTCATCTTGCTCAACACAGGCTCCTTCTTTCTCAGCTGGGTCCCTCTTTCTCTATAATCTTTCTGCACCCACAACCTCTGCACAGTTGCTTGGCACCAGAACCCCATGGCTGTGACAAGAGTCCCTCCTGCTGCAACAAGAAGTCTGGACTTAGAAGAGCCACAACTTCCCTCTGGGGGAAGCATTCCACCTAGCAAAGCTTCTCTCTCCACCCAGTTCCCAAAGGGTTTCTCTGCCTATGGGGAAGACACAACAGAAGTGAGAACAGTGATTTAAAAAAAAATGAAGAAAAACAATAACAAAGAAAGAGGATTCTTCAGTTCTTGTAAGCAGGCATTATGGCACACAAGATGTGGAAGGAGCTAAGATGAACTGCATCTCAATTTGATCAGAAAAATGCCCACGTGCATACCAAACCCATGCATGTTAGCACTCATGCACATAGGAAACCATGCACTTGCAAACATACACTCCCCACCATCTGGATGGGTCCCCTGCAGCTTATCCCAGTCTCAACAGAAGCACATAATGCAGGGAAGATGCTTCATCTTCTGTGGGACAAGTCAGTTCACTGTCATGGGGGCAGAGGTGGGAAATGAATGAAAAAAAAGCCCCCAAAAAACAAAACCCAGCTTCCTCCTCAGCTTCCTATCTGCCTGCTCCAGGATTGGTAGAGCACTTGGGCAACACAGAGGCCAGGACAGATGCATTAAACCTATGAAAGGGGCTGCATCTTGGGGAAGACACCTTAGAAGCAAATGATTTCCCTTCCCCAAAATACTCTCTGAATATAAAGGTATAAAAAAAACCCAAAAAAACAAAAAAAAACCCACCCACATACTGAGATGCTTCTGCACATTCAATCATCCAAAAAATGCCAGTGACATACATCAGACAGTGACCACTCACATCAGTTTCTGTCTGCTGACTCACATGCTCACTGAATAGCCCAGGCTTGCATCTGTGCTTGCTCCAATCCACAAAGGATGAGGGTGGATGGGAACAGCTGCCCTGTCTCCCCATAGTACCCTCCCAGCCTCCCTCAGAGGAAAATCTGCCAGCTGGCTGCAGAGATTCTCTCCAGGCAGCAGGAGAGGTTCAGAAGATGCAATCAAGTCTTTATGCTACTACCAGAGTAGGTCCCCAACACCTCTCCTCCTTCAGCCCAGGTCTCCCTTCATGTGACTGAGGAATTCACATTCCCAGGCATCATCCTGGGATGAAGGGAAAAAGAGCAGGGAGGGAGGGGGGGCAGAGACCCCAGAGAAGTGGCACACCCTGCCCATAAACAAAGGAAACAAATGAAAAGGAACAGATGAAAACACCAGACTCTTTCCCTTTGTCGTGAAGTTCCAATTTCCCACATGAGCCTGAGCCTTGATGGCCTCACTCAGCACCCTGTGCTTTTTGGTAGGGGTTCTCCAACAAGTAGCGGAACCGCTGGTAGTTCTTGAGCAGGTACTTGGGAGCATACATCTGCTCCTTGGGGTCAGCAGGGGGATACTCCTGCGTAGTACCATCGAACCAGCCACCAGTCCGGATCAGCTCCCGGATATAATTGAGGTCTCGTTTATCCTCATAGTCACCCCAGCGGGGAAAGTCCCCATTCTGAGCTGACACCAGTTTGAAGTAGATCCCCTCTGGCGTGAAGCACCAGGAGCAGTGCCAGCCAGCAAAGTGGAGGGGGCTGCCCAGTGACCACTGCACCAGGATGTGTCCTGTGCTGTTCTCATACTGCCGAAAACCAGGCATGGTGTAGTACTCACGGCGTCGCAAACGTATCCCATCGGTAGCGTAGACAGCCTGAAGCATCCCCATGGTGCAGCCCGAGACCACCTCCAAAGTGCCTGGCTGCTTCCAGAAGAAGCCATAGAGCGACTTGCGCATGTGAAAGGCGAAGGGCTCTGTCCAGCCATCATAGAGCTTGAGGAAGAGCACGCCATCACGGGCCGGGATCTCGTCAGCATCATCAATGATGAAGACGTCATCCGGGCGCAGGTTGTGGAGGCGAGAGATGCCATCCCGGGTGAGAAAGGTACGTAGGTAGTCATCAGCAATCCAGCCGTCCTGGCGGCCGCCAGGGGGGAAGTGGTCCAGGAAGACATAGAGCACCTTGTGGCGGATGTAGTCAAAGGAACCGTTGAGGAGCATCTCGCGGAACTTGAGGGGCCGCGGCTCTCCATAGGCTGTGAAGTTTGACTCACACACCACAAAAGCATCCACCACGTCTCCCAGCTCGTGGAAGCGGACATCCAGCAGGTCAAACTCATGGTTGACGTTGATGGCGTTGATGACCCGCCGTGGGATCTCCCGCGGCACGAGGCGGTCCTTGGTGGGCAGGTTGGAGTACTGGACCACAGTGGGGACGCCGCAGCTGGGGCCGTGCCAGCCTGGCAAGCACACACACTCCACCCACTTGCGCCGCTTGGTCCCGCTGGCACTCAGTGGCTTACGAGCTGGCCGCCCCGAGGCCACACCATCTGCTCGCTCCTCCAGCCGACCTCCCACGGGTGGCTTCTCCAACACCTTGGTGCCTGGCTTAAAGCAAACGCCACCAGCTTTGGTACGGACAAAGTATTCTGTTGTGTCTTCTGGCAGCACAAACTCAACCTTGTGCAGCTCTTCGTTGGCTCTGCTGGGAGGCAGGGGCTGGAGCAAGGGGGAGTGAGAGTACAGGGGTGTGCGAAGGAACTCCGCACCCCCTGGCTCAGGGCTGACCTGAGGTGTGACAGGGGCATTGTTCCAGAAGAAGCTCGAGACGAGGTTGGGGCTAAGTGAAGCCAGTTCCCTGGGGAAGGTGACATAGGAAAGGGCCTTGAGGAAGTGCAAGAAGGAGATGAGGCAGAGGCCAGCCATGCAGAGAGTCAGAAAGAGCTTATGGCGTCTCATCTTCATCCTGTGGAAGAGCCATGAAAAGGAAAGTCACATTCAATAGTTACTGAGTGCAAAAAGTTTACCATCGTTAGAAAAACAGGTTGGGGATGGCAGAAAGCTGGACCAAACTCAGCATGCATCTTCAGAGACCCGAATCAAAGAACTACTCCTCCCCACCCCCTGCCATCTTCACTCAGCCTTTTGCCTCAGCAGGCTTATACCAAGCTGAACTTCTGCTAGATCAGTCAGACTCTCATAAATCCACAAAGACAAGAAAGGCACTGGCAATGGGGTAGAAAGACGGGAAATCCAGAATAACAGCAATTCATGATCCAGTGAACTCACCGCAGTTGGCAGATTTGTTCTCTATTCATTGATGGAAACAAAATGAATGCAGACCTCCTCAGACCATGCATCATCAGAGGGTTGGGGGAAAATGGAGAGAGAGCAGGAAGGGTGAGAGTAGGGGGGGCATGGTTGAAAAACGACCGTTGTAAGAGAGGCAGTTCTTAAGAACCAAGATCATTATGTTAGACTGCCAGAGGCAGCCCATGCTCCCCATATCTTTTCAGTGTTTGCTCAACACATGCCCTGAAAAACCACCCTTGTTCCTCGGAAATGCTACCCAAGTTCACATGGGGAACAGGAAAACAAAAATAAGATCCAGCCACATTAACTCTTCTACATCCTTCTCAACTTCACTGCACCTCCAAATGTTGCCTTTTGCTTTTCATTTGCTGTGGACCAAACACTGAGGGTTTTTTTCATCTGGATTCAAGGTGACTAAACACCTAGCTGTCTCTGCTGGTAATACTGTGGCATCATGATGGATCTACGTCAGGCCAGAAAGAAGCCAGCCATGCAGAGCCCTTCCCTCTAAACATCATGAAATATTGCCTTCATCCTTCCCTATCCCACCTCCCCTTCTCCAGCCCAAGCAAGGAACACAAAGCTATTGTCACGCAGAGAAGTGATTGAAAACTACAATACAGAAAAAGGACAAAAAAAAAAGGAAAGAAAGGAAAAACTAATCCCACACAATGCTCCACCAAGGAAAAGGAGAAAAACATGCTCACCATGTGCTGTCTGGGGAAAGGAAAGTTGGGGTGAAGCTATGCATAGGAAAAAGATTATCCAAAAGCCCTTCTTTGCAATGCACAGGCTGTCCTTTGCTCCCTGGAATATAAAACCCTCCAACCAGTGACAGGCAAAGAGGCAGAAATCCCTGGGCATGCGCTGTCCCAGCACAGTCTCCCTTTCCAGGGCCAAAGTTCCTGAGGGACACCACACACCATCACTTATAAAGCTTCCATGCGGCACACTGTGGTGCCAGCAGTGCCTTCACCAGAGGCAGTCCCTGCTCCTGGGGGCCACAGGGAAGCTGCCTCACACTCTCAGCCCCACAGGGCTGTCCTGTCACCTGCCCAAGGGCTCCTCAAGGCTGACACATGGGCAGGTTGAGGGAGCAGAGGGAAGAAGCACCCAGCCCACACCCATCACTTCAGAGCGTATTAAGACACAAAGCACGTTTACTGATTAACTTGAAGAGAATGTAATACTGAAGTGAAAAGCCATAAAGCATTTAGACAAATAGCAACCACCCAAAGGAAAACGTATCTGGCTCTCTACAGATGGCTCCAACAGAGAGTTTGGTAGAGGGATTGTCCACACTTGTGTTCCACAGATCAGGAACAAGCATTTCTGGACACTTTGTGGCCGTGCTTTTAATGAGAGCCACTATTCACTGACACTGTCCCCAGAGCTGGGGTGACAGTGCAAGAAGCCCCATGTCCTGCTCTGACAGAAAGACTACAAGCCTGAAGCTGGTAGAAAAGTTACAACATGGACATGGGAGGGGAAAAAATGAAAAGAAAAATAAACAAGGAAAAAAGAGAGCTTAATTCTATTGGTTAATGGTTTTGATATACTTTGACACAGCACAGGTCAGTGGCAGGGCAGGGTGCTGGCTCTGTGCACCTCCAGGAGACCATTCCTTCAGGCAGGAGGGTAGGGAGGAAATGCTGGCTGTCCTCAGGGGGCTGCACCAGGGCAAGCCCTTGCCTCTGGCACCCACCCACCACAGCTCCACAGCCTGACCTCACATGCTTGGTCATGGCCCAGCTAGTGGGAGGTCACCTTTGTGGGGGCACGGCCATGAAGGAAGGGGTTGGGTATTCTCCAGCTGAAAGCCATAAAGGATCATCTTGAGGCTTGCTGTCAAGCTTTCTTCATGGGGGCAAAACAAGGGGCTGCTAGAACCCCCAAGAGCATTTCATCACATCCAGGATCTTTTTTTGTTTTGTTTAAGTCTCTGTTAACATCTTGCAGAAGCAGTAAGATCACCTGTAAGGTGAATTCAGTGCCTTTTCCTTGCATGTCACCTGTTTTTGCTCTGTGTGTTGAAGTGTGGGGAAGAGAAGGGCACTAGAAGCCAAAACCACTAAATTAGCAGTGAGTGGCTGTCAGGAGAAAGTGTCCACCACTGGTAAGTGAGTACAGCTTTCTCCAGTCAGGTGTCCTATGTCTTCTCCAAGGCATTACTTCAGACATCAGGCTGCTCTTTCAGACACTGAAACTCAGGCAAGATGAATGGCTGGCCTGCTCCAATACAGCAATCCCAACAGCTGCCAGGTAATGCTGGTTTTGCTCCAGTTCCTACAGGACACACAAATGCAGGGCAGCCAGCTTCCTCTGGGCCATCCCAGGACTGATGGCAGGTGCTGAAGGAACCACACAAGGCACATCATCTTCTCAGGCGGCTGTGATGCTCTGCATGCAACAGCAAACTCTCAGACAAAAAGCCGTAACTCTTGACATTCAGCAAACTGCTCCACTTTCTGAGATGTAGTGCACCGTGTCAACATAGCAGGACATATGGTTTTAGGAAGCAAAGCATATTTTCCTCGTTTGACATTTGCATACATCAGTATCTGCCAGGCTCAGCACACAGCTCTGCAGCTCTTCACCCACTGGCAAAACGAGCCCTGGGCACAGCTGCACTGCCTCCCCCCATTATTGCCTGGGCTGGTGTGCACACCCCTTCCCTGCAGCTCTGCCAAAGCAAGCTGGCCCTGCAGTACCCTCTGCTGTTCCACTGCTGACACGTCCCAGGAGGCAATCCCCACTGCTCACTTAGGTTTGTTAGGGAGTGGGAACATGAACCCATTTTCTAGTCCCCCACCAAAAAGGGGAAAGCAAAGAAGCAAGGTGTGTCCTCTTCAAAATCTCTTTCCTCGGAACCACCTTCGTTCTCACATGCCAGGGATTCCTCTGCCAGGGAGTGGAGAACACTCACGCACCCTTAGGTGAGTCAAGACGCTAAATACCATCTGTCATGTATCCCTTCCCATATCCTCTGATCAGCCCTGCAATGAAAGATGTGCCTGAGCAGTAGCTAGCTGGGGATAAAGGCCAGCAGGAAAGATGTTAATACCCACCCTCACCAAAACATTTACATGTGGTGGAAATGAGAAAGGAGGTACCAGTCAGAGAGACATATCAGTTTGTCACAGAGGATCCCAGCTGCTCTAACACAAAGCAGCCATCAGTTAGCAGGAACACAGAAAACAGCAAGAAGATATATTTCCCTTCTGACAATTTTGAGTGAGGAGGGGAAAAAAAAGTCAACTTGATCTCCGGGAGTGATCAAGTTGCTGTCAAGTTAAAAACAGCAGTAAGAAAAGCTTTAATGTTCAAGTAGAAGAAAAAGCCAGAAGAAGCATGGACACTCAGCGCCATTAATACAAAGCTCTTTAGGGAACACATAGTTATAAACCACTTCAACAACACTCAGTCCTGGCAAGACAAGCTGAAAGCTTCTTTTTGTAAGGGAGCCCTTTGATATTTCCTTGCTTGAAGTTCTGTCTCTACCATGCAGGGGAAGGGCTTTCAGAGAAGGAGGAAAGCTAGAGGTGGTATGCACAGGCACCTGTTATCATTTTACTTTGCCATTGTATCAAGTGACCAGTTGATTTATACCATCCTGAAATCATATACTTATTTTTCAGGAAGCCAGAGAGAAAGATATGCACCAGTAAGTACTGGCAGTTCACCAGTCCTCATGTTCTCTTCTGAAGAACGCTGGCAACAGGCTACTGACAAGCCACTGGATGCATGCTATCCCACACTCCATCCCATAGGGCATGAAACACAAGACTCCTTAGACCTCTCCCATGGTTACAGGAGAAAAGCTGCTGTGGAGAACAAGTCAGAGCAGAAGCTTTTGTTTTTCCACAATACCAAAATGCTCATCTCCTCTGCCTAAAGTTATCCCATAACACCCATGCACTAACATATTTGCCCATCACTCAGACACTTCAACACAAAGCAACAATTCAAATTAGAATTGCTTTCACATGGCAGATTAAAATCCAGTATGAATTCCATCCCCCACTCCACAACTCTCTCCCTGCTCCAGCTAGAGACAAATGGGACAAGCTCCACATTTCTGAAGTACCAGATTTACCTGCCATCCCCAGGGAACAGAAATCACAACAGGCATCAGAGCCACAGTACCTCTAAACACTCTTAAAATATCAAGTTACTTTTGTTCTGCAAGCACCCACCAAAGGGGAAACTATAAAACTTACTTTTTGTCTACAACCAAAACAAGCTTGGGGACAGCAGGACTGTGCTTTGCTTAAGGGTAGGAAGAGAAGATTATCATACAATGCTGGACAGCAGAAAAAGCAGAGAGAGAAGCAGGATGTACCAGAAGGTAGCTAGGTCTCAGCATTTCTCTCACGTGAAGGATGCCACGTTGTTTTCAGGGACAGCAAGCTACAAGGACGTCAGCAGGAAGTTCTGGCAGAGTCACAGCACAAGGTGGTTTGAACGTAAGCAGGTCCATATCGGTTTCCCTCCACGTTTCAAGGACGGAATATGGCATTCTCACACGACCTTCATCAAGAGCTGCTGCCCACAGCACTGATGCAAAGCAGCAATACCTCATGCTCTGTGCTTCCTTTGCAGCTCAGAGGCAACTGACCACAAGGTGCCACTGACTTGCTGCCAGCCCAAACACCTGGAGAAAGCCCCCCAACACAGCCTGGCCTTACCTGGATAGTGACTAAGGGAGAATGAAGGCTCTGTCCAAAGAACCTTCCCTCCATTTCCACAGGAAGGTGAGCAGAGATATAAGGTGACCACTCAACAGAGTGCCACCGTAACACCTAGAGTTAGCCATTAATATGTCTCATCAAGCCAGGAGGAAAACAGGATTGAAGGAAAAATAAAAAAATAAAAAAAGGACAGGTAAAGGGTGAATCTACACAAGACTAAGGTGAGGTTGGCCAGGAAAGGGTGACAGCACAGCATAAAGAAAGGTATTGCCTTCCCCTTCCCAGGGAAGGCAGACACATTATGCACAAGTCAACCACAAGCCTCCGGATTGCATACAAGACCTTGCTAGGTCTCAACAGACCAGCAGCACCTATGGTCCATAAAAAGTCAAACCAGGTGTCTCTTCTATGCTTTCTTCTAGGAAACCCAAATGCTCCACACCAGTAGTTACCATCTGCTGCATGCAGAAATTAAGGTGGAAGCAACACAAAGCCTCCAGCTTTTAAAGCAAGAGGCTGCTCACCTCTTCAGCTCTGGAAGCACAGTACCTTTGGACTCCACACCTTCCACAGGCCTTCATTGCTTCAACTGTTCTTTCAAGTGTCTTGTCCTGCTTGTCAGAGGACTAAGCCTTGGTTATTTTAGATGCCACAACTCCAGTTACAGCAAGACAGCTGCACACTGTGGGACAAAGAAGCTCTTAAACCCTCCGCACAGGACCTGGAGATAAAATGGTCTTGGTTGACAGGATTTTGGCTTAAGACTTATCTTCCAGAGGACAGCAGAATAGACCTGCATCTGAACACCTTCAGAGTCCATTATAAAACCCTCCACTTGAACAGATTGTTCTTACTTTAGCTACCATAATACTAATAGCAGCATAATTATATAATTCTCCAGCCCCCAGTTTAAAAGATCTTCTCAGAGAAGACTAGAAAACACTAGTGAAATCCAGCAATGGTCTACAAGACATCAATTTAATTTTATCCAAGAAGTACCTGGACACCACAAGGGTGCAGTACTGGATACTAAGGAAAATTAAGCTGGATTTCCAACTCCACTGCAATCTATCAAATATTCTTCTCTGTATCCTTCAGTTGTACTGGGCTCCCTTGTAGGTGATCTCCTCTCTCCAGCTAAATCCAGTCTCACTGTAGGAATTTCCGTGGCTTCAGAGATGCCTCTGCACACTCTAATCCTTCAGATGCTCTCAGACGCCAGTTTTCATTTCTTCACACCACTAGTCTGAGTGCTCTTTCTGCCAAAGGAAAAGTGGCACCTCTCTCCTTCATTTATGCCTGATATCCTGGAAGGACTATTCCTCAACCCTGCTTACTGCCTCCTCAAAACATCTGGTTCCACAAAGTCTGCTGTGATGGCCCTGGAGTTTGCATCACCACTTGGCTCCACGACTGGGTCACTCAGGACATCAGAGGGTAAGCTGAGGCATTGCACTTAGCAATGCACACGCACCAAGGATGTGAGGCCTTTCTCCCAGCCAAATACAGCATTGCTGCTGCTCACTGTGCTTCCAGAGCACAGCGGTCACAGCAGCACAAAGCAGAGTTGGCTAGTTTTTCTGCTTACTGATTTTGGTACCTTACAGGGAAGGAATACTCCACCATGAAGAATAGGAAAGAAAAAAGGGACAGAACTGCACACAAAAGCAACTTACGTCCTCAGATAGACCATGGGGTAATCAAAGAAGAATGCGAGACCTCCCAGATAGTCTTGGTGCCTTGCAGAGAGGGACAGGACAAAACAACGTTGTCCTAGGATAAAAGAGTGTCATGCTTCCAGAGACCACAAGTGAGGCATGTGGCAACACAGGATGTTGTTTCAGAGGTTCTCTCCCCTCACTCACCACCTTCACAGCTCACCCATCCCTCAGCTGTCAGTTGTAGGAATTCAAGTTGTCAATCATATGAAAGTCTTTTTTTACAGCCAAATCAGCAGCAGATCTAACTGGGTTAAAAATAAACTTCAAGAAAATGCCTAGATATGGGAACAAGCAGCTGACCAGCAGAAACTTCCCAAATTATTTCCGCAGTTCACTTCTCATAAGAACTGTGGTATCATGTAGATACATCCTCAGCCATTCAAAATTACAGAACTTTAGGCACCATTCATCTAACCAGATCTCCAGCAAGGCCCCCACACAAACACCATGAGGTCACTAACTCCTTCCAGCAGGATCAGAGAGGGAGCACATCTCAAGGAGGGAATTGGAAGAACCAGCAGCAGATAACTGCTTTCAACGCAGATCCTGGCAGGTACTCTATGCATGCCAAGCAAGTGGCCTGCAAGTCACAAATCCTGAGAACAACTCCAAGATGAACAGCCCAGATAACCCTCAGAGCTGAGGGTCTCTGGGCGAAGAGCACGTGGCAGACACACAGAGCATGCACGCAATCCCTGTGCAAAGGAAAGCAGGAAGAGTCCCTGGGGCTTGTAACAGCCCACGCAACAGGGAGATGCAGGTTGAACAGCCCAGAGAAGGTGAGGTGGGTACCCTGTGGGCCCGGAGCAAGGCAGTTAAAGGAGGAAGGAGGCAACAAGCACTTGATGCCATGGTGATGGGTAAAGTGCACAGACCCACGCAGGCAGGCACGAACAACATTGCCTCCAGCTATTTTTGAAGCAGGTGGCAATTGTTTGTGCATCCCCAGGATAAAAGCTTTCCAAGATGGATCAAGGAGGGGTGCAATTAAACCCCGGAAGACAATAAATAAAGAGAGGCCATGGAATAGCAGCAAGACCCTAGTGGCCACGGAGAAGAGCTGGCCCTCCATCCCCACCCTCTTTCCTCCCCCATCCATCACCAACTACTTGGGGTTTGGCAGTGCGCTTACTTTCCCACAGTAGCCGATCTATTACTCTTTGGAAGAGCTCTCTCAGCCTCTTCCTTCCCCTCCTTTCAGGCCACAGGGGTCCCGCTTGGCAGCCCCCAGATCCCCCTGTTCTCTGAATGTCTGGTGACCAGCCAATCCCATGCAAAGAGCATTAACCCCTCTTCCCCAGGAACAACTAGAGAAACCTGACTCCACAATGAGGGGTTTCTCTAGGGTGTCTCTCCCTCCTTCTCTTCCCCCCTTCCCCAACCCCCCCTTCTCATGCTCTCGCCTTTTTCTCCCCCTTTCCTTTCATTTCTCAAAAACTAACTCCAGCCCAGAGAGTGTCACATCTTTCAGAGAACGTTACACAAGCCCATGGGAATTTTCCTTGGACCACAAACAGACCCTTATTTATTTGTCTCTTCTGCCTTTGTTCTTCATTTCCTCTTTCAAGACTTAGGCAAGACCTCCAGACAGTGCTGCCTGGATCCCTTGCTGTCACTTCACTTTGTTATTATTTTCATAAAGAAAGTGCTGATAGGCAGAGAGCCCTTCGCTGCCTTGCCCCAAGGCAGAAGTTAAGTCAGCCCAGACTCCCACCTCTGGGATGGACAAAGGGCATGAGCTCAGGGGCTCTGCAGAGCATCTCGGGCGCTGGTTTGCAGAGACAACCCCCTGCTTACGTTATCCTTTTGACTGCAGCATCACAGCCCCTCGGATTAAATCCACACGAATCAATTCTGCAGTAACAGCTCTATGCCGGTAACAGGCATATGGTACCACGGAAAGGGGCAGCTTCCCAGAATGAAATCAAAAGCCTCCTAATGCACTTAACTCAGGGTCACATAAATCTCTCTTCTGCCTCCCACAGACGACTGGATCTTGTTTACAGGCATTGCAGCAGCCCTGGGTCTCAACAATATGTTTACTACTTCCACACAAACATTCCCTTTCACTAAGCAAAGCTGTACCCAGACATCCAGATTAAATCAAGCAAAAAGAACTGGGAGTAGGTCTATGGGGAAAGAGGGAGAAAGCTAGTCCTCATCAGTGAAATCAAATGGCATCCTGGACATCACACAGATTTGGGGGCCATTTGTCTTCACGTTCTTCCCTTAAATTGCCTTATTTCTTGAGGAGGAATTTTGCTTTTAGCCAGTTGCCAATGCCCCTGACAAGAGGTAAAACATTCAATGAAAGAATGGGTTTTGTTTCATTCTGAAGAACCCAAGAATGAGGCCAGGGTAAGGTGGGACAGCACAGCTTGTCCAGGGAACATCTAGGGTTTGCCTGACCAACTCTTCCCCAAATACAAGAGCCACAAACACACTGTGCAGTTAAAAACACGGAAGCTGAGCATTTCTGCTCAACTGTAAAGCAGACAGAGCAGTTTACTGTCACAATCACTTGATTACAGGCCAAGTTTCTTTCCTTCTCCACCCTCAGCCCTTTCCCGCCCCCCTTCAGGTTCTTCAGTAACACAAACATTTATATTGTACTGGTTTTCTGAGAAGTCAGCTGCCACAGACAGGTCAAAAAGGAAGGAGAGGAGAAAGACAAAACTAAAGTGTAAGCACACTGTGAAAATCAGTAATGAACAAGAAAGATGTGCAGTGGTCATGTTGAAATCGACAGGACAAGCAGGGCAGGAGCAGGACAGCCCACCTGCATGGTACAACAACCTGCCAGAGCAAGGCAGAGTGACAAAGAGCATTAGGTTCATACAGAGCAAGGGTGAGTGCTCAGCCCACCCAGCTCATCTTCATGATGCTCTGCTGCTGCAAGAGCCTGTAACAAACTGCCCCAGTCTCCCTCTGCTCTCAATTGGTTTCTCTTCAGGGTTTAATCACTGAGAAGCGATGGGAATTGCAGCTGCACAGTTTGCTGCTCAACCAACTGATCTATGAAGTGCTCACATCCTGATGATCTCTTGTAAAGTCCAACGGACCATGTCATACCAAACCTAAAAATCACTTTGGCAAGACAACATGGGCCTTCAAAACCAAAAACATGCTTTCAAGCATCTGAATATTTCAGAGAACAGTCCCAAAGATCCCTGCCCCAGATCCACAGCACAGCACAGTAATTGAGTCAGGGACTAAATCCAAGCACAAGCTTCATTGTCTCCAGCTTGACATAGCCTCTTGGCTGCAAAGACAAGGCTCTGGACTCAGGAACCTCTTGTACAGTCCCAAGCCATGGAGATGCTCAGTATCATATACCTGAGTGATGCAGAAACCAGAACTGGATTTTCAGGGCAGTTCAGCTGCACGTGAACAAATATGGCAGAAAGGAAACCCACAGCACTTCCTTATCTTTAAGTGATAGACTCTGGATGCCTGACAAACTCCCCTTTCCTCCCCACCCCCCCCCAGCTCACGGGAAGCGAGAAAACTGTTCCAGAGCACAACTGCACTATAAATAATTCAAGACACTGCTAAATTATGCAAAAGCAATCCCATCGTCCCCCTGGCCAAGCTGAATGCAGGTGTGGTCAACCCTTCTTCCTCCGAAAGTTGCTGCTAGATGGGGATTCTGAGGCCACAGAGGCTCTGTGCCAATCGCACATATCCGAGAGCACAATGGCCACTTGCTCGCAGCCAGGCTGCCCTGAACAACAGCACAACAGGAGGTATTTGGGGACAGAGGGCTGACTGGGAAACAGCAATTCCTTTAATCCACCTCTTCTCCAGAGACCTCACACGGCCCCAGGAGAAAAATGTAGAAAATCATATCCCCTTCAAGCAAGGCTGCTCTGTCGGTTTTGCCTCCATCAACTGGGTTAGCTGGTGAAAGCTGCAGCTGGACAGCACTGACATAGCAAGGTGAGGAGGAGAGAACTGCTGGGGCAGGTGAGAAGGAGAAAAGGGAACCAAAACCACTCTGGAAGCAGTAAAGAAGGAACAGTTTTTGCTAGCACAAGTAAGGTACAGGGAAGGTTGAGCTGAAAGCAGAGAATCAGTCTGTTTTTCTGCCCCACTCTCCTGCCTTCAGGAGATCTTGCCTCCCTGAATATCAGGGCTACCGAGGTTTGCCTTGGAAATGGGGCATTAAGCAACAGTGTACAGCTCATGTTGATCACTCCAGGGCACCGCTCTCCTCATTCCCCCTGCCCTTTGCTCTGCCTCAGAGCCACTCCTCACACTACAAGCTCCACAAAAACACGACATCCTCACACAGCGAGCACAATCCACTCTCAGTGCCTACACAGGCAAACCCTTCTTCCAAACCCCTACCTTTCCTGGCTGCTGCAGCCTCCAAGATCTGTCCATGCCCAACATGCTCAGTCCGCACAGGCCTCCATTCTCCTCTTTTTCCCTACTGTCCAGCTAGAAGCATTGGTGCCAGAGGAAGGAGAAACTGAAAGCACTACCATAGTCCTCTCTTCAGCACAACCAGTTTAAAATCTCAGGGCTCCAGCTTACCTTCCCATTCTTTCTTAAAGGGCTCAGCATCTAGAAGGGAGACTCCCTTTCATGTCTCTTTGCCATGCTGTCTCTCTCACTTTCCGCTCAGTTCCAGTATCTGCATGTCAAAGCAGGGGATCCTAACGCAGATAAAGTCAACGTGGCAGATACCTGTGCTTAGATCACACGTTTCACAGTTGCGAAGCCACTGTGCAGCTGGTCTGATTTGCATTAGTCTTTCGGGTATGCTTCAAATCTGCTTACTGCAGCTTTGCTATCATGCAAGACACATGCAGCAATAACCCAAGGTAAAAATTACCCCAAAGCCTTAAAGAGATCATGGAGCTTGATTCTGCTCTCTAACCCTAACCCAACCTATATGGATTTACACACAGAGGGGAAAACGACACTCCAAGGGAACGGCAGCAGAGAACTACGATTACAGATGAGGCAGCAAATCAAGAAGGAGGTGGTATCTATGGTGAAAAGGGCTGCAGGATGCAAGCACTGACTAAAAAGTTATCGATAACCCCTAGCTCAGCACATACACCCAGGTGCTCTCCAGCATTCCCAGAAGAGAAAACAGCAAAGCAAGTTGGGGAAATGCTGCACTCCAGTTGCTGCCCTCCTGACAAGCCCATGCATTTACCACTGGCACAGCCTTGCTCCGTGCCTCAGTTTCCCAGTATAGGAAATGTGACAAACTTTTCTACTCCAAGTAAGAGCTTGTCTAATTAAAAGCAGCTTAATGGGTTACTTTGAGGTCCTTGGAGAAAAAGCCTTTCATAAAAGATGAGACACAGATGATCCTCAGAAAGAGCAAATGCCCCTACTGCCCTTCTCAGTCTGGTCAGCCACATCCAGCTCTCCTCACCTCTCCTGCTGCTTGCAGCTTGTGCATCACGGGCTGAAAAAGATTGCTGGCAAAGCTCACTTTGGTCAGACCCCACAGCCATGGCTGATCCTTTAAAAAAACCCTGTTTAGACACAGACCTGGGCACTCCCCTAGCTGGGGAAACAGCAAACTTTAACTAAGCTCACTAAGCTGCCTAGTCAGCCAAGGGGGCTATCTCAGTATGAAAGGCCAAGGCCCCCACATCGAGCAGCTCAAGTAACTTTTGCCCTCTTAAAGCAGGGAATAATCACTCCCTAAATGACAGCTCTAAAACAAGCCCTTGCTGTTTGTAAGGCAGCCAGTTCTCCTTGTGCAGCTTCTTCCCTCAGCCTGCCTGACGAAAGCTCGAAGTGCAGTGCCACGCTCCCTTTCACCTATCAGCTCTACCAGGCAAGTTTCTGAGCACAAAAATACACCCACCCTACTACAGGTGTTTAGAGGTTTGAAGAGCAGGAGGTACCTGTTGTGCTTCAGGAAGAGCTTGGGGGAAGTAAAGGATCTGCACTGCAAGGAAGGCAAAGAAGGTAAAGAAACGGTGTTTCTACCTTTCTTAAAGCCCCAGAGCTCATTTCACACAGACGCAGACATGGAGTGCTCTTGTGCATCCTACAGCACTGTTCCAGCACACAGCATCTCTGCTCACCTCCCCCAGGAGATGGGGGAATGCCCCAGCACTGTGACTGCAACCCCACCCTGGCCCCTGGGACAAGCAGCTGATCCTGGCACGTCACACAGTCTTATTACTGTGGCACAGCCCAGACCTTGCAGCCCACTCCTCTGACTACCAAAGCACCCCAAACCTGACTCAGAGCTGCCCACAATTCCAGGCTTGGCCCCTCCATGCAGCTCCATCATAGCTCCACAAGGCCAGCCTGCATCACTGACCCAACAGCACCGTCCACATGTGCACTGCAGATGTCACCACCTTTCCGAGAATATCCAGGATGGGGAACAGCAGGCATTCCTCCGACATCCCTTGCATTGCACTGTTCCACATGCCTACCTTTCCCAAATTTCAGATCCCATTGTAACGCTTCACTGTAGTGTCTTGATGACATGATGGCATTTTGTGCTAAGTGCAATGCAGCCTGACCTTTTGTGCAGAACTGATGGGTCACAGTGACAGTAGGGAAAGAGGTGGGGACAACTACCCCCACTTTTCTACTTCTATAGTCAGGACTGATAACGTGAACCAGGCCCCTGAGGCACCCTTCACTGACCTAAAGACACGAAGACATCTCTTGTGCCATTCAGTACACCCTCCGCCTTCCTCTCTGCCAGAGTTACTGTCAGCTGTACCAGTCTTCGTTAGCACCACCTCCTCCAGCTACATCCCACTGATTGGGTCACAGATTCCAACAATGTACAAAGGGCTCATTTCAGAGACACTAACCCCACCTAAAACCTAATCAGCCCTTAGGAATGAACGCTGGACCAGCTTGCCCTATCTGTCAATAACAAAACCCTCCATTTCCTTCCTCCACCTTCATGATCCGATGTAGGGGGTGTCAATTTATGATAGCATGTGCACCTTTAAAGATGCTATTCTCAAGACAGGCAGAAGCTCAGGCATGACAAACTGAAAACTCAGCTATAAACCCTGCTATGGGACAGAGTTTATCTCTGCTTGCTGAGAGGTCAAAAGCAAGGGAGGGACATCAAGAAAAACGTGTGCACATTCAGTGTGTGAAGGACACCTTAGGGTAGACAACATCCATATGCACTGTCCTGAACAACTGCTGTACCCATGATTGCTTACATGCTCCACACTTACTGCAGGTGTAAACTCCAAAGAGTGCACGTGTTCCATGACAAGTGCACCCAGCAGGACCTGTGTGCATTGCTATGTGCACCCAGCAAACAGCCACCCACACCTGTCACACAACCATCCCTTAAAAACATGCAATAAGCATGTCACACCAAGCTGGCAGGCCACAGTGTCACACTGCACTTAACCAGTTGTGTGTGGGAGAAAGAGGAGAAAGGTAAACATAAGGCACATGGAAAAGGCATGAGCACACAAACCCCATCAGTATGCTCCTCACACCGAGCGTATCTGTGCCTGCCATGCACCTGGCAGAGGTTAAATGGGCTCTGATCACAGTGCAGTCCCAGCAACCCTTCAAACCAGCTACCCCTGTCTCATGTTGGGCACAAGTACTACACATAAGTTTACAGTTGTGAGCATCCACTGAAGCCAACATCCATGCAAATACACACACTATTTCCTACCTCCTCTTCCTGATCTCCTTGCTAAGGCAACCCCTGTGTGCCACACATGCAACTCTTTTTCCAATCTTTCCAGCACTTGCAGGGAGGGAAGGAGGTAGGTGACAACTCAGCCCCTGAACCCAGTTTGGAAACAGTCCCTCACATGCTGGGCCCCTTTGATGGAGATGGGCCATAGAAGCACCTGGGACCAAAGGTATGCTAACCAAAAGCAGCAGCTACACCACCAAATTAGAAACTGGGCAAGAAAATACACCTGCAGCTAGCCAGAATCCTCCCCTCTCCCAAGGATATAATTGCCATACCCCGGGCATTACTAAACAAGCTACGAAGGTATGACAGAGTCCTCACAGGCAGGGAATGTTATACCTTGCAGTGGATTTCTTACCACTACTGCAAAATTACCTGAGGGCATAGAGGAGCTATAAATCTTCAAGGGACTTTTATGACATGCAGTAGAAGAGTCATAGCTTCACTTCTCTTCTGCAGTAAGCAATGGCTTTCATTCAAGGCTTGTTTTATAATGGTACAGGGAGGCTGGAGGCTCCTCAGGAATAGCTTAAAGAACTGCTCTTCTTCCACCCCAGCTTGGAAGACACATTCCCAGCACTGCCACTGAGGCTGAAACAAGCACAGGTGCTACAGCTCTGTTTAGGGGGACTCTGGAAACAGGAAGGCAGCTGGAGGTGGGGACACCCCCAGTTTTTCCTCCCCTCTGAGGTGACACTCTGGTTACAAACAATGAATGGTAGGTCCTCCTTGATATTAGCTCTTCCCTGAGGAATTGACAGCAACCAGGCTGCAGCAACGGGGACTTGCAAGTGCTTCCAAAATCACAGGCTCCAGCTGGACTCAACACCACTTCTGCAGGTGGGATTCACAGAGCACGAGAGATACCCTTTGGGGAAGGGGCCTGAAGAGTTCCTGATGACTCACACCTTGCTAGGCTGAGGGACACAGGAGCAGCAGTTGGCAGGAATTTGAAACTCACTTTGCACAGGTCTGGGTGTTCCTGGTGACTCAAGTCATATTTTTCAGCAGTGGTGCCACCAAGTGTTTTCATGGACTTGAAAACACTTTCCCACTCAAGGGGAGGGATTTGGAGTTAACTGGAGGGCCATTCTATGGGAGGGGAGGTGCAGATCACCCACACTGTGCTGCAGACAGGGTAGGCTCACTCCTGACACAAGTCCTACAGTGGAAGGCAGAGGTTCAAGACCCCAGCTTTAGTTCTGGGAAACAGGCATGGTTCTCACACAACCCTGGCATGGCTCACAGAAACGCAGCCTGTGGAAATCCCTTAAGGAAAACCCCTGGCTGAAGGGCCAAGAGGAGCTTCTCTCCATCCCTTGCTGAGCTGTCTGAGAAGTCTAGTGCTGCAGCAGATGCCGTGTTCCCCATCAACCTTGTCACACTCATTCAGGGCACAAAACTCTCGCAAGGACTGAGCTATGCCAGCCTGTGTCACTCCAGCAGGACATAAGAGCTATTTCCAGCCTACCAACTACCCAAGAGCCCTGCAGGGGCACGGAGAACTCGGGTGCCCGCGTCCCCCTGCGGCCAGCCCGCAGCGGGGGGACCGCAGCCATCTGACACGGACACAGAGCAGGGCAGAGGGGACGCTTGGTAATGATACATATATATTTGCATGGATGTTTTCCCTCCCACGCACACACTCCTGTTACTCCCTCTCGCTTGCTGCAGGCTTGGCACGCATCCCCAGCCCGTGCCCGCCTCGCAAGCCGAGCCCGGGCAGCAGATGGGCCTCGGCTGCAGTGCCCCGGCCGCAGGGAGGGAGGGATGGAGAGAAGGAGCGTGCCTCCATCCCCGGCGAGCCCTCCGCTGCGGGCAGGGGGCTGGCAGCATCACCGTCCTCCTCCCCATAGCCGATGCTCCCTAGCAGGGGATGCCGGGATTATGGGGAGGGGGGGAGGCGTGGGGAAGGGGGAGCAGAGAATAAAAACCCAGCACTAATATAAATAAATAAGGAGCGGGAAGGTGGGGGCTCGGCGGGGGGAGCTTCTCGGGCAGCGCTCGCAGGGGATGACGCCGCACCCCCGGACCGAGGCACAACT
>WBMV01004887.1:320671-374519 GCA_013396655.1 Campylorhamphus procurvoides | reverse complement strand
CACACCCCCACCTTGCCCCCGGCTGAACGGCACCGCTACAAACACGCTGGAACACAAGCGTGGGACCTTACCCACCCCTTGCGGCCAAGAGCGAGCAAAAGGTCGAGAGGAAGCAGAAACAGGGTACACCCTTCCTCGACATTTGATGGGAATTTAGAAAAACAGCACATTAAAAACAAAGCATTGGTGCCAACGCCTCTCCAACCTGCCATTTATCAGATGGGCGAGCTGTGCAACTTGCTGGTGCGAAGGTGAGAAGTGGTTCTGTCGAACTGCCACTGCCTGTTCTCTTGAGCAGCAACCCAGCAAGGATGCACAAGAGTCTGCCCTACGGACTGATCTGCCTGGCCAGCACCAGAGAGGGTTTCCTTGGGAAAGGGCTGCCCTAATTTTGAGTGTTAAGGCCAAGATGGAGACCGTGTCAGAGCTCGGGCAAAGAGACAGCATAATTCAAGGGGAATTTTCCCCGCTGCAAACTCAGCTAGAAGGATGAGTAAAGACAGCCAGAGGTCAGCTGGATTCAGAAGTGCCTCAAGAGTATTGTAGAAGTACTGAGGGAAAGGAATGAGGATGGGGGAGGAAGACAACGAAACAGCAAGGGAAGTTCTCATGATATGAGGAAGGTTGTTTTGTGACAGACACGATACTGCAGCGGGGTAAGTCCTTGAGGACGCTGAAAGGCTCCATCTAAATGACAGCAACAGCATATTGGTGGGAACACACAAGCATTCCTATGTCTGGGGATCCAAGATGAGGTTGCTCACCAAGAAGACTGTGTTCTTCAAGACAGTCATGGGTCCCTAGTAGAAAACTGGGCTTGAAGGGAACCCTCAGCTCCTACATTCCCATGGAGAATTTTGCAGCTGTGATTCAAGTTGCATTGAATCCATAACTGCTTTTTTTCTTTTTTTTTTCTTTTTCCTTTTTTTTCCTGCGGGGGCTGGCAGGTGACAGCATTAGCCTTGTGTGGACGATTTTGGCTCTGGAAGGAAAAATCCTATTAGGTATGGGCAGCAATCACTGATTCATTTCCCCTAGCCAGTGAACACCCATCACAGAAGGGATGGCTGGCACTATCGGGAAGAAACCATTGCTATTTTGGATTTCCTTCGTTCATAAAACATTATGCTTTTGCTTCAGATATCATCCTTGAGGTGATTTGAAGACAGCCACCGCTTTTCCATGTTAATGTGATAAAACTAAAGGCTTACAGGCTCACCCAGCGAGTGCAAGTGTTCAAGAACATCAGACCACAAATCTAGAGGCAGAATAACATCCTGTGCCTGGAGAGGCAGCTGCAATACCACAGCTCCCCGGTCCTGTGATGAACAGTGTTTGCCACGCTGAATACTCCTAACTAGAGAGACAGGCTCCTGCAGCCTCCCTGGAGGTGTTTACCCCTCTGTTACTATGCAAGGATGTGGAGGGGGTGTTTTTTTTAGTTTTGCCTTTCAATCTTTGAGTGAGGAAAGACAAGATTTTCCTTTTCTTTCCTGAGCTAAGAATGATGCAGAAGGCTGTTGTTTCAGCATACTCTAGTACATTGCTGGATGCAACATCATGCTTGTACCTCCTTCATCCTGGTGCAGCTGCATCTTCCTATCAGGATCTTGTTTCCAAACAGTTCTGGTTCTGGGTTTGTGGGTCCAGACACAGAAGTTGGGTTTTTAAAATTTTTTTATTAATGGTGTTATGTGCTTTGGTGGCACCAGAGCGAGGCTGTAGTCTTAGATATAGTATCCAAGCACCTCATGATCTCTAATTTAGTTGGTTATCATCCCTTCTTCTAAAGGTAAAACCCCCAAACCTTTGGCTTTGTTTTAGGTAAAAGAAACAGGGGATTCAAAAAGTTATGTGATTTGCTGGAGGCCAAACAGAGAGCCTGAAGGAGGATAGAAAATTGACTGTGGATCTCAAATTAGCACCCTAACCATTGCCGTCTGTGTAGTGTTTTCTCTCTGCTTTGCATACTTCATTTTGAGACATGCTGGACAAGCTCCCTTGGGATAAGGAGTCATTTTTAGCCTGATTTTTTACAGAAATGAAGCTCTCACAATCATGTTGTCTATCTGCCTGTCTATCAGCTGCCCACGGTATGGTTTGAATCCACTGGCCAATTTCAACCAAACCCATCAGCAAGGAACGGATTTTACAGCAGAACAGTTCGGATGAGCTCCATGAAGAGCAGAAAGAGGGGAGGGAAGACAGGGAGAACAAGAATGCCCATGTGTGCCTGCAGGCTGCACGGCATCCAAACCACTTCTGGCATGGCATATGATGCTTCCAGCCCTTCTGTGGGACTGAAGAGGGATTGAGCTCAGGTAGACATGTGGGACTGGTGAGGCTGGGAAGGAGCTGAATTCACTGCAAGGATGTCCTGGGTGTGGAGCAACTTGAATGTGGCAGAAACGTTCATCCTGGCCCTGGCAGAACAACTTCTGCTCTCCATGCTCCCTAAGCCCTGCTGGCTGCTCCTCTGGGAAAACAGCCGATTAACATATTGCAATGAGTTAACCTTAAATGGTCTAAAAATCCAAACCTCTGCATGCAAATGAATTCTGATGGAAAAAGCAAGATAAAACATCACCCAGCCACAACTGAGCCTGTTTGCAAACCAAGACACTTCTGTGTTTGCAGCTGAAGCCAAGGTGGTGCTCTCAGTCCTGTGATGATTTGCACCTCCCCACTCTACGCTACTGCCTTGTACAAGGCTTTGAAGCAAAATATTGTTCTGTGTGGATTTGTTTGGGATTTTTTTTGTTTTTTGGGTTTTTTTATGTTGGTGATCTATGATATGCCCTCTTTTCTTCCTCTTGGGCAGTGCCAAAAGTGGGTAGTGTGGGCAAGAGCCTCTAGACAGGGCGTCAGGCATGTGCCGGGCTTTACAGCCTGATAGCTCCAATCTGCTGGCTAAAGGCAGAAGATGGAACGGCCCTTCTCCATCCCTTCTGGGTGAACCCAGCTCTCATCCAAGGAGCTATGCTCAATTGCTGTTAGATAACTTTTTTTTCCTGGCTAGTGATTCTTGGTCCCTCTGTGTGTAAGTCATTGGCATTTGGTTAACACCTTCACACTGAGTTACAGAGCAGAGTTAACAGTGGCAGAGCCAAACTTTCACTGTCACCCTTTCTCTACAAGATCACCAAAAGGTCACTGCGTTCCCCCCCCTTCAGGATTAGAGTCCTTTTAATGCCCTTTGGAGCTAGACTCTGCAAACAAAGTCTTCCTTTGAGCCAACCAGTCTTGAAATCCGATGCCCTTGTTCATTTTGCACTGCTGGTGGCAGGGAGGGAAACAACAAAGTGACATTTCTATTGGTCGCAAGGCAAACGGCATAGGACAATGATATTTATCTCCTCCTTGAGTGTTCTGAGGCCTTGTATCTGAAGAAAATTACAGTAACTGGCAATCACCATTTCTAGCAGTCAGGCTGTAGTAGAGCAAGTGGGAAGATGAACAAGTGCTGGTACAAATACTCAAGGACTAACTCTAATAGCAGGATCCGCCCAGAAAAGATGCCTTGTGTGCAACAGAAACAAACAAATGCCTTTAAACTTGCACTGGTGTTAAGTAACCTACAACTTTGCCAGATAAGGATTGTTTGCTCTCACTTAGGGGTTTCTGGCAGCCCTGCTCCGTGGATTATTTGCTGAAATGCATTCCGGGTTTTTTTGAGTTTGTGATCCTAAAGGCAAAGAGATCGAGTTTCATCTTCATGTCCTACTACAGACCAATTCTGGCACCATGAAAAATCCAGTCTTTCTGCAGCTGGGAGGGCAGAGGGGGGCAGTGGAGATGGAGGCAAGGGTGTCTGCTGCCACCAGCATCCTGACTGGTCCAGTTCACACCGCATGTACCTGCTAACACTGTGCTTCTCCAGCCTGCAAACTCTTTAGGATGCAGCTATATTTTGTGGTATGGTTTTAGACTGATTGACATATCAGAGCTTCCACCACTGCCTCTAAACACAACGGAAATATATGTAATAGCAGGCCAGTGGTGGCTTCTAAATGAAAAGTTGAGCAAAAATTTGGCCCGGCAGCAAGTGAGTATGTTTCAACATAAGTTTGATAAAAATCTCCACCATGCAATCTACAAAACCCAGAAGAGATGGCTTCAGAGGCATTTCTGCAGCAAGAGAGAGGAGGTTTTTAACAGCAGTGGCATATAAGCAGCACAGGGCACTGAGAATCCTGATGGCACTGCAAGCTCCTGTTCTGAGTCACCTATTCTGGGTATGACAGCAAACCCTTCTTGCGGAAGAAATGCTGCCTGGCTGGGTGTTTTCTGGTGTCTTCCCCTCAGGAACAACAGCAAACAGAAAAGGAGAATGTTGTCTGCCTTCATTTCTCCAGCTCTTGTCACCGCTTGAGCTAAGGTTAATCTGCACCCTCCAGAGTGCAGGGGGTCAGTACCTGCCAGCTCTCCCAGTGATGGACACATGAGCTAACAAGTAATCCCCATTCAGCCTTGGAAACCAAATAAACCAGAGGGTTGGTTGATTGTTTTTCTCCCACTGTGCAGAATTGGACAAAACAAAGATAAAGGTGAAGTCAAAAGGAATGCGTCTCTATGAATGATGCAACAACAGTGGGTGGAAGGACTCTGGGAATGCGCTGGAAGCTCTGTGTATCCTCAAGGGATGCCTGGGTGCAGCAGCCCTCCCTTGGGGATGCACAGAGCTGTTGTTGTGGTCAAGAAGCAGATGACCTCCTGGAGGGAGACAGTTTGCTCCTTCCCAGGCTGTTTTGCTCTTCACACTTAAGAGCATTAATTTGCTTCTGCAAACATAATTATCACAACATGAGAAAAGTGAACCACGCTTCTCTCTCCTCTTCACAGAGCATCCCCCAGCTATCACCTGTCACCCCTCTCCAGTCCACACTTTGCAGTGTTGCAGACACCTACACTATTTCTCCTTACTTAGCCAGGCTCAGGTTAAACTGATCCACCTCCATGCTTTGTTGAGCCTGCTGCCTGCCCATCTCATGTGCTCCTCTTATCTCCCTGTGCTGCAGTTCTGACCTGCTGGGAGATCCTGAGGGAATGCTGAGAAGTCCCAGGGGGAAAGCAGGGGCAGCACAGTACAGCAAAGGGGGTTTTCACGTTTGCCACTTGTGTACAGTTTCCAAATCCCCTAAAACGGAGCTGTGCCATCAGAGAAGGAAGTGCTGGTCCCATGGGGGATGCTGAGGGGGAACACAAGACCATCACATGCTTTCCTCAGCCTTGCCATCCTTAATCCTCACCCCAGGACCTCTTCCAGACCTGAATTCCAGCATCTATACATCAAGTTACTCACCAGTCACCGTATCTCCAGGCACATCATTTCCTTCCAGGATTGTCCCAGGCAATAACCTCAGCCAAAACAAGGATATGTTGAGAAACACCTTCCTCTTTCAAAGGCCCATCCAGTGCAGCAGCAGCCATGTGCCTCTGCATACTGAGATGTGTCCTAGAGTCACTTTACCAGTACAGGAAGGAAGGAAAATGGCATGCTGGCATGTTTTGTCTGGTGGCTGTAATCTGGAGGTGCTTTACTTTGTTGTTTGTGTTCACTCCAGAAAAATCTCCATCTCCACCATCTTCTGGGGTGCTCCCCCCAACCCTGGTGTGTCTGATGCTTCCCACATCCATCCACAGAGAAGGAAAAGCACTGGTGCTAAACACTGTAGTGCCATGTGCCTCTGAGCCAGAGCCTGGTGCTCTCAGCTTATGGTGAAGGGATGGACTGCAAAACGATGCCTCAGGAAGATTGATGTGGCTACAGCGAAGCAGCAGTCAACTCTTTCGTGCACGCTGTGGAGGCTTAAAGTGTTCATCAGCAGCACAGAGAGCAGGACAGGTTTGTCTTGGGGCATCCAGGAAGGGATGTTGGGCATTTTCTGTGGGAGATGGGGCTGTTAGCCAGGACCAGATGGGCTCACTTCAACCGGTGGATTTTCTCTGGCTGCCTGTTGCTTGGGGATGGCCTCAATATCTCTGAATTGTGATTTTTGCTCCCACAAGTCAGAGGTGGGAGAGAAACATTAAACTACAGCCATCCTCATCCATTTGTAGAATTGCTCCTGGGATAATGTTTTCCAGAGTTTGCTTTGAAACATTCCCAGTAGTGTTTCCACCACAGCCTCCCTGAAAGCACGTCCTTGCCTTGATGGTCTCAGGTGAGGCGCCAGTCCAGCTATCCCTTTTACTTTCCCTTGCCCTCACATCTTAGCCCTTGATGCTGATCTGAGGCTTCTTTGATTTGGCATCTTTTTCAGCATCTTGTCTTGTTGGGAATACACCTGTCAAAGAGCCACAGGCTGGACTTTAACCCACCCAGCTGTGCAGACAGATGGCAAGTGGATTTGAAGAGGGGATGAGGGTCAGCCCAGAAGCCCTCCCGCCCCCCAATAAGCACAACTGCATGCAAGGTGAGGCTGGTTCACATCATGGCCAACCTCCCCTTGGAGCACAGCAGGTGCTGTTTCCTCATCCGGCCTCCAACACGGGCAAAGGTATGATGGGATTTGCAGCTGAACAAGTTAAAATGCTTCTGAGTGAATGCACTTTGACTGGGGCCAGATCAATTTCCTGGGCTCCTGTGACTGATACAGGCATGTCCAACCAGTGAATTGTAAAGAAAACAGGCTTGAAACCAATTTTACTGCAACCAGTGCCAGCTGCACGAGTTGATAAGGCCTTTGATAACATTGTAGAGAGAAGTTATAGATGCTGGACAGGACTGTCTCCAAGGTATGGCTCCTTCACTGCTGGCAGAGGGGAGCTTACAGCACCCAAAAAACATCCCTTGCAAGTAGTGAGCAGCCAGGGCAGCCCCGTGCCCTGTGGCTGGGCTGGGGCAATGATCAGGACAAGGAGGGAGACCTCAGCCTGTCCCACACTGTGCTGACAAGTTGCTTGCTCCCCTCCTGCTTGCACCTCAGTCATACTAAGTCATATCTCTTCCACCCTTGGAGAAGATGAGACTTGGAGCAGAATGACATCCTGGAAGTATAATAGGTGCCTGTCCCTTCAAAGAGGACCTCAAGGAGGGGACTGTTGTCTATATGTGGAAACCAGGAACTACAATACGTGGGCCATTTGCTCTCCCCTCCTTTGCCTGCCCTGTCAGCCTCTCATTTTATTGCTCTTTTCTGAAGTACTCGTGAGATATAGAGGCTTATCAAAGCATCCCACAGAGAACCATTTTAACTCTTGGAAGGTGCAGACAGGAAAACCAGAGGAGTCACTGTTAGCAGGACTGCCCTGACCCTGTAGCCTCTCATTTGGCAAAATTTGGCTGCATTGGCTTAGCCATGATGCTCACCCGGGCTGCAGTGAGTGAACTACATGTCTGAGGCATGAACCAGATTGGCTCTCCCAGGCTCATTAATCTAGCTAAACTATTAAGTCCTGCTCGGGGTGACGGTTTATTGCAGGGCTAATGTGGTTGTGCTGCACTGAGCTGCTCCCTCTGCCCAGCCTGGCACACTCTTGTGGAGACCCACAGTCCGTGTCTGTGTGAGAGCTTGCAGCCCCCAGAGCCCTCGACGGAGATTTACTCATCTTCCAAGCCAGGACAGATTCACAATAGCCCAGAAACACAACATTAGGAAAACACCCTGAAAGCAAAACAAGACCTGGAAAGGAAATGACACTGAGGTCTGATTGCATCTGAGCTGCCTGCTGCTGACAGGGTTAAAAGGTAACTGAGCCTGACTAGCTGTCACCACCAGCCTCCTTGCTCAGCCTCCTCCCCAGCACTTTCACAGTTACTGGGTCAGCCTCTCCATAACCCATTTTGCCGAAGTGGCTCAGGTTAACTATGACCATTTCACGGCCAGCCTTCACTCACCCAGATCATGCCCCCTGTGCCAGTGCAAGCTTCATGTGGGGTGGTTGGCCAGCGGCATCCTGGCCGGGCAAGAGGGAGGAAGCGGTGGCTTTATGTTGGGGTGCAGCTGCCAACAGATGCCTGTGGGTCAGTTAGGGTTGCAAAGGTCGGTATGCATGCTCCCAAGTGCTATACAGTGCTCACTCCATCTCACCTTGTAGATACAGTGCCTGAATGAAATGTTGTGCTTGAAGCACCTCCATGGGAGGAACACCAAAGAGTGTGCTTCATGTAACTCCTCGGACTAATTCCTGTGACAAGAATACCTGACCAGGAACTGCGAGGTCCCCAGCCAGCTCCCTGGTGGGACTGAGCTGGGGATCAGGACAACAGAAAGTACTTCATTCAACTTGCCCTCCAGGTGTAACATGCACTGGCACTGCCAGGCTGCCACAGGACCCAGAGTACACAGAGGCACTTTCCAAGCTCTACGTCGAGTTACCAAGAGCCTCATGAGTTTGCAGAGGGCTATGTGCTACCATTCGTGGTGTTTCTGCCCTCCGATAGGAGGGGTTTGAGGCTTGAGGAGAGCATGGTGACAGCACCACAGAGGCACATACAGGGGGAGTGGAATGGGTGCCCTGACCGGGTGTCAGAGCAGAAGAGGGGGCTGGTATCGTTTCCGGATCCAGCATCCTGTAACTTTAGCTCCAGGCCATTCCTATTTGTCTTTGCTTCTTGCATGTGGTGAATAGATATTAGCTCAAGCTCAATAGGCTCCACGCAGGTCTTGGAACCAGATGATTCAAGCTGGGATTTGTTCCATATCTCGGGTTTCACATGTTTTCTTTAGCTGCATTTTAATTGTGGGGTTTTCCTTTTTCTTTGGTGAGATGTTCGACCCAGGTGCTGTCCTTCACAGCTGTAAATATCCCAAAGAAATCCCATTCCTGGATTATGTGAGGGTGAAGAGGAAGTGCCCTACAACATAATAGGTTAGGTTTTTATCACAGCTCTTCGTCTGGAAAGCCACTGGGAACGTGTCCACAGAAAATGCCTGGCGCTAGTCCGGAAAATAACGTACAATGTCAGCAGAGTCCTAGAGAGAGGAGTGCAACATGGTAAAACAAAGCCTGGATTGAGTTTAGTTCACCTTTTTTCCAGCTTCAACCAACAAACCTCTCCTCTGAATGTAGCTGAGCTCAGGTCCTGCTGGTGATGGGAAACAAAATTCCCCTTGTTTTCCTGGTTGCCTGATTTTTTGTGGGTCACTCCTTGCAGGCTGTAGTAACCCGTGGGCTGTTTTATACAACCTGAGCCATGAGGGGCCAGGAAGAGGCTGGTGGCCAAAAATGAGGTGATCTGGTGGACTTGTCAAACCTCATGCAATGATTTCCCATTTCCTGCTGCTTCCTGCCCCAACAGGCATTTGTTCCCACCAGTTGCAGCAGTTCTGTTTGAGTCACAGAGAAGGAGAGGGGCTGGAAGGTCCAAAGTGCATCCTGTATTTGGGGACCCACCCCTCAAAGCAAACACCTTTGCCATCTGTGGGTGGGTGTTGGGAGCCCTCCTGCCTTGTGAGGGGTCTTGCTCCTGGGAGATGATGATTCTGAGAAGAGCTGTTGACTTCTTCCCTCGGCTGTTGTTCCATGCCAGGGCCAAAACTGCTCTGCCCCTGCTTACCACAGGGTGAAAAAAGCAGTAATACAAGTTGTGTGCACTCCCTGTAAGGAAACAGCAGCATGTTTGCACCATCAACCTGAGCTTTGCATTGCTGCATGGGGTCTACATCCCATCCTGGGGCCTGTTGACGACTTGTCCAGGCACATACAGATGTTTAAGAGGGACTGGTTTGACAGGCTGCTCCTGCCTTTTGCTAATTCCTGCTCCCAGATTAATTTGGGCAACTTGCCATGGGCTGCCCCATCTTGCCTGTGCCCCAGAGCTGGGGTTCCCTGGTGTGCTTACACACCTTCGGCCAAGGACCAAACCACTGGGCTGTTTTGACACCATCTGACGTGATGGCAGAAGTGTCACTGGGGGCGTGAGGGATGGCCCCATCCCCATGGGTGTTCCACACACAACCCAGGCAATGACATCTGACTCGGGAAATCAGGGCTGGAGTGGAGGGCAGTGCATTTTTAGGGTGCTGGAGGGTAAACTGTCCCCTGCTTCAACTACCCTTGCTGCTGTGACCACCACATACAAGAAATCCCTCCCAAGGAAGGCAGGAACTGAGGAGGGCTCTGCATCCCCCCTGCAAGCCCCTTCCCCCCTTCCCTGTCTGAGGTTCCCTTGTCAGCCCACTGGATCCTGGCTGATGGATAGCTGCAGGCAGCAAATCTGAGCAGCATCTCCATGCCAATTTAAATAAATAAATGAGCCTGAATGCTTCGCCTTGCAGAATGGCATCTCATTCAGCCATTCAAGCATCAAATACCTCTGGGATTCTTTGGGTCTCAATTTGCAGAAGTATTTCCCTTTCAAGTGCTCTTTTATTTTTCTTTTTACTTATTTGAACCTGTTTCTCTTGTAGTGAACAATCCTTGCAGGTGAAAGCAGGCAGCTTTTAGATGTTGGTGGAGCTTTCCTCCAGACTGAAGAGGGATCAGTGGACTCTGTTTAAAACAAAGGTCTTCCCCAGCCTCTGTTGCCCTGGCTGCAGCTGGTGGGGATGCAGAGGGATGTTCCATGGTTCACTTTTAGCTGGAATTCCCCAGGGCTGGCAGATCACTCGTTTGAAGCCTGTTACTCGCAGCAAAGGCTGAGCAGATGTGCTGGTGCCAAGAAGAAGCTCTTGCCCTCCCAGGGTCACATAGCAGCTCTGGAAGCAGGCACCGCCAGGGGCTGCAGCCCCCTCCCCAGTGCCTTACATGGGGCACAGGAACAGGAGGGTGAGAGGAACATACCAAAACAACCACAGATGCCTTAAGGACAGAACAAGCTCAGGTCTGGTGAAGTTGCAGTTAGTATCAGTGGGATGGGGAAAATTGATGAGCTGAGGAGAAGGGTAAGGAAGTGATGTCCCTTGGCTGCATGCCTCTGCTGAGACCCTTTCACTTTTCTGGGAGCTCTGGGCCATGGAGGTTGCAAAGAATCACCTGGAGAAGCTACCTGAGTCCCCTCAGAGGCTGGAAGAGCAGAATAAAAATGGAAAGGAGCTGGTATTCTTTTTCTTTTTATTTTAAGCCAAACACAACAATATTAAGCAATCTGATTCTGGTGTTTGAGCACCTGGGCGTGATACACAGCCGAGCCTTCTCAGAACCATGAGAATTTCCCTGTGTATAATCTAAAACAAACATCTTCCTAGCCAATATCTAATCAAGGCCTTATGAATTAGTGAGTAAATATAGGGGCTTAGTAAAATTAGCAAGATTCGTGTTATTGTTGTTGGTGATGGCAGTGTTTTTTGACTACTCCATTCCATCCACATAGCCCCTTACACTGACCATCCTCCCCTGCCTTCTGGTGATCTGCTCAATGCAGTGGTCGGGCATGGCATTTCACAGGTATTTGGGAAAAAGCAGTGATGTTTTGGGGCAGGACACACACACACAGGCTCAAGCTCCTGCAAAGCAGCTGACAGTAGTTCTCCAGGCGCAGTTTCCTTTTGCTGACGCTTGCATCCTCGTGCCTCTGCACCATGCTTTTGTGTGCAGCAGTGCTGCTCTTGTGAGGCTGGGGTGGCCTTTTGCACGGGGGTAGGAGGAATGTGGCAAGCGGAGGTTTGTGCTGACGGCCTTTGTGAGGGCGGCTGGTCTCTCTCTAGCAGCAGTCACTGTGATCAAAATGCTGCACATCAGCCAGACCATAAATAAATGGTTTGGCCTCATGTTTTAGACACGATTAGTAAACGCAGTGCAAACTCTGCTGCATCTCTTCAGCTCCTCCATCTTCCTGCCAGCTCCCTGCAAGCCCCGGCTGCCTTCCCTGTGCTGCAGATAATGAAGAATTGGCTCTGTCCCTGTGGCTGATCCTCCCTGGGAGCTGTGGGGAAGACACACTCCCCACGGGACTGATCTCCTCTGGTCTCTCTCATTTCCAACCAGCCTGTGTGCTCAGTATAGCTGGAACAAGGGGGAGCAAAAGTGTCTCTCTGACACGCCTCAGTTAGCCAACGATGGTGCTTGTTCCCTTGTGGGAATGCCACTGCTGCTGGAGTGAAAAACTAGAGGTAGTTGGGGATTCGAGAGGAGAGCAAGGGAGCTGGGGATGAGCAAGACATTGCTGTACATCTCTGCAAACAGACACTGCCGCTGCAAGTGAGTTTGGGAGACTGGGGAGCCCTGTCCTTGGCTCTGCAGAAAAGGGGGTTTCTGCCACTGGTAGGGTGTTCTGCAAATCTTTCCTTGGATCTCAGCTATTAGAAGGAGACTAAATGTATTTTACAGTCCTCAACCTCCCAAGCCTGTGCTAGCACACTGCAGCCCTTCCTGGCTGCTGGGCAAGAGCCAGCTCCCAGAGCCATTTGATGGCAGGAAGCTCAGGGCACCTTGGCCAACACTACAAGTGGCCAGGACCAGGACAAGCAGCACAGGCAGTCACTCAGTCCCTTCTCTGATTTCTATGCCTGCACTGTTCCTCTCTATCCCTCTCTCTTCAGCCCTTTCCTACTTTCAGGGTAGCAAAATCCAGTTTTGCCCACACCACCTGCTCTGGCTCCTCTCCAGTTTCCCCAGTCCTCAGAGACGTGTATCTCGCTCTGCCGCTTCCTGTCAGTGGTCCCTGTGAGGTACCAGCTCAGCAAGGCTGAGTGGAGTTTTCTGCATCTTGCTCATGTTTCCCAGGCCCCTGTGCACTTCTCCAGCCTCCCGTCCACAGTCCAACGCCCACGGTGGGAATGACTCCAAAACTGAGGGCTGCAAGCAGCTTGGCTGCACGTGAGTCCATTTGCCAAGCCCAGCTGGGGAGCTGCTCTGGCTGAAAAAAATCCTCTATCAAAAAAAATTTCTTTTTTCCCCTGGGTTATTTTTTAATCCAAATCAGTCCCTCAACCTGGTTTCCTCTGGTTCCTCCAAAAGAGCCAAAAGGCAGTCTCGGGGTAGGTGGGAGGATGGGGATACTGCAGAGTTCAGCCCACCAAGCAATACAGCTGCAATGTCAGCAGTCCAAGGTGAGTTCAAACACCAAACTGTGGAGCCTCTTCCTTCTCCTCTACAGATCAGGAGTGACACCTTCCCACAGAAGAGCTGGTGCCCAGGGAGCATGGCTACTGCTCTCAGCTAGCAGGAGCTGGCTCGGAACAGAGATTCCTTCTCCTCTGCTGCTGAAGCCCTTTGAAATGTGTTTACATACCAGGCAGAATAAAAAGTCAGAATTTCCTTGGTGTTTGGCCAGGGAATCTGATTTGAAAACACTTGTGGGACTTGGCTTTTTGGATCATGGTAGCAAAATTATATGAAGACACTGAAACGGGCACGGAGAAATCAGCAGATCAGGATGCTCGGACATCCCAGCTTCATAGGGCTTTCTCACTAGAGGCTGTCCAATGTCGTGCTCACACCAAACCCTTTTGGTTTTGATGCCCATTACATTTTCCTAACGTGTCAGTGATTTGTGCCCACCAAGTCTACATGCCAAAGCCCAGTTTTGTGCTATCTCCCAGCCATGTGCCTATCCTAGATGATCTGCTTAATGTGGTTTAGTGAACATACCTTCTAATGAGGGTGTCACAACCCCAGCATTGCTGTCTGGGAGAGTTTCTGCAGTGACACTGCTGCAGCTTATGCCCCTCAGAGCCATTTTCCAGCATGAGGACTTCATCACCTCCGGATACATTGGGAGCCTGGAACAGCTCCCCTTGCCATCCTCCTTTGAACTCATCAGCGAAGATGTGAAGGCTTGACTAGATATTTAGTTTGCTGGCACTTTCCTAGGCCTCTGTGCCCTAAATAGCACTCAGCAGTCATTTATCATCGCAGTCCGGGTTCTCCAGGCAGCGTGCTTTCGCATAGCTGTATTTATAGCCTTGTCAATTCTCATTCTCTTTTTCGAAGACACAGAAAATCTTATATTCTTTGCTGAAATTTCCTGTCGAAGCTGCCACCCACATGTGGTTCAATAAACACCAGCCACCTGCTGTTGGTTGTGACAAACAAAGTTTGTCACAACAGAATCTTCTTTCATGCCTTGGACTCCTCTAGCCATGGCTGCTCTTCTGGAAACTACCCTCGTTTCTCTGCTACTGGGCATGAAGTTGGCTTTCCCGGTGAATGTAGAACCTTGCTAACACTTTGACCTCACATGTCTCCCCTGTCATTGAATCATAGAATTACTTAGGTTGGAAAATATCTCTAAGATCATCAAGTCCAGCATTGCCATTTTCATTACATTTTGGTTTGTGTCATGGGGTTTGGCTGCCCTGAGGATAGCAAAACAAGCGTGCATGCATCTGGTTTTGGGGTGTGGGAGAGGCTGTGGCAAAAGGCTTGGGGCATCAGTGTGTCTCCCAGCTCCCCTGCATGGGGGGTCCTGCTAAGTCTGCAGTGGATTTGGCAAACAGCCTCCAGAGCCATCCATTTCTCCAGGCATCGCAGCCCTGCTCCAATGCTCCACTTCAAGAAATTGGTGTAATTAGAGAAGAGTGAAAGGCTTCTCCCGCTTGGAGAGCTTCAGGTCCCCAACCTACTTAAAGCTCCACATAAGACCATTAGCACGATGTGTCTCCCCAGAACTACACGTTTGCTCGCACGCTTGGCAAGCGGCCGACCAGATGTAGCCAGGCTGTCTGGAGGTGCCAAGCATAACAATTAACCGTGGCTTTGTGGTGGGGTTGGCAATGGCAGCTGCAAATTGCAGGCACGTTCGGCCGCCCACCTTGCTTCCAGGCACAGCATCATCCTCTTGCGCCCCTCCAAGAGGCACTGCTGGGGGTCAAGGAGATCACAGTGAGGGTCCCTTGGTGCTGAACAGCTGCAGGACCTCAGTGGCTCACCAATAATGAAGTCCCATGATGCAGAGCACCAATTAATATGCACCTCAGCTAAACAGTTGGATATTTTACCTTATTTCTGTCAAAGTGCTGTATCTTTTGGGGTTTTTTCATGCTGACTCAAGCTGCAGTTCCACAAACACAGAGAAACTCCATCCAGGTGAACAGCCCTGTGGAGTCTGGGAGGGATTCTGTCACGTTCCTTGCTTGCAGAAGCAGGCACAAGCTGCTTTATTAGGTCTTAATTACATCCTTGCTATCCAAAATTCTTAAATTTGCCACTAAAGCCAGAAATAAAAATGTCGCACTTGTGCAGCTCAGATATTTGCAGCCATGAATAATAGACTCACACACTCATTTACTAATGGATACACTTCTCTAATTTCTTTCCCCCTCCAGACACTTGCAAAAGCTCTTTTCATTCCCATCACACCTTTAGCAAGCAGTAAGCCATTTTGTGTTTTGTTGCTCTTATCTCTTCTCTGAAAGCTTTTATTGACTGCATGTTGGTTTTGTCTCCTCACCTTTTCCATTTCCCATCTAGCCTTTTCTTTTTCTTTTCTTTCTCTCTATCTTTTTTTTTTTTTAATTTTATTTTGCTGTTGTTGTTTCAAGCCTTCAGATCTCCAAAAATTCCCTTGTGGAGCTACTTTGGATATTTCTTGCTGCAGCAGCTGAGAACTCCTGGAAGAACTACCAGCAGCAACAATAAGGAAAAGCAGAGCTGTCTCCAGAATACATTTGGATTAGAGGGTGGAGAGTTCAGTAAATTATTGAACTACCTGGATGAAGAATTCATATTAAAATCTATTTTGCCTTAGTGCCTGACTCATTTATATTTAAGAGCTGTAAGTGTTTTAGGGATGAGCTCTGAAGCTGCTCCTCTGTATTTTTCTTGCTTCAATCAGAGGACTGATCCTCTTCCCTCTTCATACGGCAAGTGGCTGCAGGTAAAAATTGCTGTGGGTCAGAGGAGGGCTGACAGGGACCAGCCTCTATGCTGAACCAACAAGCAGTGCCTGGCGACCCCATCCAGAGATGGGTTTCTGTTATTGCCCTCACAGCTGCCCTGCAGTGGCACCCACAGCAAACCTTTAGCCAAGGCTAAACTGCGTGACCCAGCCCGTTTCCTCCACTTTGCTAAAACTAAGCCCAGAACCCTCCCTTTCATGACGTGGGTGGCTGGTGTCCCTTGCACAAGGATTGCAGTAGGTCTGGCTGGTGGAGATATGGTGGAGACAAGGCACGGGGGCTCTCCCCTCCTCCCCCTTGTAAGACACCATCTGCATGAGATAACCGTCTGCCTGGCTGTCTGAGCAGGACCCTGCCCGCCTGCCCTGCAGGTGATGGATGCACCAGGTTTTTGGCCATTTTGCTGAGCAGGTTTGCAGCCAAGACAGGGTTCAAGGGGCTCTGGCACTGACAGGGGCAGGAGGAGCCCAGAGCACGCAGGAAAATGAGAGTGGCTACCTGTTTTGCTTCAACTGCCAGTTGCTCTTGGCTGGAGCGAGGGACTTTCCGAACTGCTGAAGCATGAAACCACTAATAGCTCAGCTTTGATCCCCCTCCTTTGAAAGGAGTCTCAAATTTTCCAAAGCAACCAACGCTCCTCAGAGATTGGAGGCAGCTACCTTTGCCCATTTTCACTTTGGTTGGGAGCTCTGTGCTGTGTATCCAGAAAAGCCCAGCTATATCTAGGAACCTCAGTTTTGGATGACCGGGCTTGTGGCTGCTTTTGGAAACAAACCACAGTGGCTTCCCAAGATATTTTGGTGGCTGCTGGCCACCTTAGTGCCACGGTAACCACAAGGGCTTTGTGCAGAAGCATTTCTGTAGCTTCTGAACCAGGAGGTGTAGGGTTGGCTGCCCTTCCAGAGCCTCTAGCTCTCCAAGGCTTGCCTTTCCTAGTTTCCAGTCCTTTGGACATTAAAGCAGCTGGTTTGCTGAGGACCTGGCTCCACAGAAAGGGGCTGTTGTTGCTCCCCACCATCACTTGGTATATTTAAGGCAGAGAAAAACTCTTTGCCCAGCTCAGGCAAAACCAGCAGAAGAAAGGCAGAGTTTCTAGGTCACGCTATTCTTGAGAGATGAGGCAAAAAGACAAAACAGGATAGAAGACTCTTGAAACATCTAGCAGTGAGAGGACCAATGCCCAAGCATTGCACAGCCCAGAAGACTGAATCCTCTTTCACCTGCCCTGGAAACATCTCATCCGAGCTGCCTTCTGATGTGGCAGATTCTTTCTCACAGGGCTCCTGCTGTTTGCAGCCAGTGAGCCTGTGAGTAAGCTGATGCTTGTTTGGGGGAAGCATAGAAGGGAAGATTCACCTCCAAGCAAGAAGCCGTAATGCTGAATCCGTTCTATCTGCCCTGGCTCTTCTGAGTATTTCCAGACTTTTTCTTTCCATGCTCCACTGGAGTCTAATCCTGCATACAGAAAATTCCTCATGCATTTTGCTCTTATTCCTTCAGGGCATCTGTATTCTCTTTCATTCTCTCTGGCTGTTCAACAGCCTGAACTCAGTTACTCTAATCCCTCCATCTTCAGTGATGTTCTCAGCTCCACATAATAAATATTAACAGCTTACACGTATCTTGGGGTTCTTATGTAAGGGCTCCAAATAGCTTTATGGTTCATATGCACATGGGGCTCACTTTATTTGCCAGCAAAATGCAGCCACCGATGAGACAGCAGTTGTTTAGCAACCTACGGTGACAACACAAAATAGTTAAGGCAGGAAGTGAAGATAAATATCGTATCCATTTGAAACTCCAGGAGGGGATTGGAGTTGGCAGAATACAAGTACTCATGCTGAATTTTAGCCAAAATGCTCCAAATAACATTCCTATGCTTACAGAAAGAGCTATAGGATTTAAAATACCTAAGCCATCCTTGGTGGTTTATTTACAACTCACGTCAGTGGCATGGATGTTTTAGGATGCCAGCAACGCTCTTCACCAGAGAAAGGCATCACTTGAGTAATGAACTGTGCAGGATTACTCTAAAGCTCTTCCTCAGACATTCTAAGGAAGGAAAAATCAGACTACTGTGTATAAACAACTACCTATTAGCTATCAAATTCAATGATACATTTTTTAGGCAGATTCACCCTTCAGCTGAGGTTGTCTCCACCCTGTGATGACAGGAGGCCAACTGTCATTTTTTCAGTGGTGCCACAAACCCTTCTGCTATCTTATAACACTCTCAGAACCTTAATGTGGTGGAAAAAATAAGGGAAGAGGAACACAACCTTCACTCTTCCAGAGCATGGCAACTGAGGGAGCAGAGGCTCTGTTTGAGGATGCTGCATTACCCTTGCATGGTCCAGGGAGCATCGATGGCACTGACATGGCCCTCTCTTCCTTGCAAGCAGTGGTGAGTCTACAAAGTGCTTTCCAGTCTTTGCTGGGTTTTCTCCACACCCCTAGTGTGCAGTGAGATGCATATAGCTTTGGTCATCTGACCAAGAGCATCTGAAGGCTTTGCATTATCCTTGGCCCTGCTGAATCCTCCACACGTCACTCCAGCCTGGCTGCCCACTCACCTCACTGCCTGCCCATGAGTGTTGGGACCAGGACTTTCTCCCAGCCTGTCTCACCAGCATGAGCACCTTCAGTGACCCTCAGTCAGTGCCCACAGCTCAGGGACATGCAGAGCATTCCTGCTGCTCACACTCCAAGGATAGGGCTTCTCATTTCTACCCTTGTCTTGCAGGGGGATAGCTCTTGAAAAATAAGATTAGCTGCCTTATGGCAGACTTGTCGTGCATAGTCAGGCTTTAATTTGCCAGCTCCTCTCCAGCAGTCCTGTGGAGCATAGCTGCACTGTTTTTCTCTCTCTCTGTCTAGGACTTTACATTTCCAGTGGTTTTGAATTTCACTACACTGCAAAAGGGCCCCTGCTCTTGTTTCTCCAGATTGCTCTGGTTCTATCCTTATCCATCCACTCCTTCATTTTAAAGTGGCAGGGAAGAGGTTTTTCCACTGTTTTTACTGTCTGCATCTTCCCATTGCTCCCTGAGGACCATATTAAATACTGATATTCACTTATGAGCCTCCCTCTCCTGTACACAGTGTTCAGTTTGTTTCTTTGACCCAGAGTCCTAAGCCACAGCTTATGTAGCATGTAGAGAAAACCTATTTTCCTCAACTTTTTCCCAGTGGCTCTACAGACACAGCTTAGTGCAATCCACCCGCTCCTACCCACTTTATTTTTTTGTACTTCCTAAACTGGTATTGATGCCAAAGGATTGGTTTGTTTTGCATGATCTGCTTTATATAAGCATGTTTGGCAATTCTTAAACTTTTATCTGGAGCATCCACTTGCTGGAATATTTCCCATTGGAAATGTTCTTGGTATAAGTTCACAAATACCATAGATAAATGGGATGAGGGAATAAGCAAGAAAAACTTGTTTATACAGCTATTGAAATCTGTGCCAGGTTAGGATAAAACCTTTTCAACTCCATTTTAGTCCATACCAGGATCACACTGTCCTATTAAATAGACACACAACAATCTGCAGGATAGGATTCCCAGGTCAAATAACATTTCGGAGCAGCTCTGCACAGCAAGGCCAGGCTGGACCTGAATTCCCTGCTCCTTGCAGGGCAGAGGCAAGGGCAGAGGAGGGGACTGAGGGACTGCCAGCCCTTGCCTTGTTCAGCCTTGGGGACAAGGCACCAAATGTCACACAACTCTGCTACCTTTGCCTCTACACCACTGAACACCACCTGCCTGGCAGGGCTGGAAGGGTCTCAACCTGAGGTGTCTGTGCTGGCAAGTTCAGCACCGAGCCTTCCTGGGAACAACAGGGGGGCAGGGAAGCACAAGCTTCTGCAGGCAGCCCAGCAGCACATGAAACCCCACAGGGCAAAGCAGTGCCAGCGGTACCTGGAGAGGGCAGTGGCAGAGAGCCACCCACCTACATGCAAGGGATTCCTGTTGTGCCTTCCAAGGAAACAGGCATTTCTCACCACTCTGATCCTGCCCACGTATTTCTCAGTGAACTCAGGTCTTGCCTCAGGGCACTCAGTGCTATTTGATTTATCTAAAGGGATAAATCCCCTTCCTCTCCTTTCCAAGCTGGCATGCCACAAGCGCCTTGAACCTGCATACATCAGGGTTTGGCTACGCAGTGGCCTTAATTGTAGCATCCATCCCCTGCTACATCATCCTGATCTGCTCCCATTCCCCTTCTTCCTAAGGTGACAAGCCTGAAAAAAAAAAAAAAACATCCAGAAAGGAACCCAGGCCTGTTCTTTCAGTTGCCCCTTCTCCTCTAATTCCCTCTAGCCCTGTCTTGGCTTTGCCTGGTGTCTTATCACAATTCCCCAGAGATACCAGGCACTGCAGCACAGTGGTCACCCTCAAGGCCTTCCTTGTTTGCTGGGGAAAGGCAAGGAGGGAGGCAGGCTGAAGGGGACGGCTGGAGCACGGATGGAAGAGCCTCGCGTGCCGCCTGCCGTCAGAAATCTGAACTGAAGAGGAAGATCACCGTGATTCCGACGCCTCCACCAGCTAGTCCAGGTTTCAGCTCACCTGATGTGCAGCCAGCAGACCAGCAGGATCCCTCCTCTCCTCGCTGCACACCCCCTCACTCTGACACGAGGGTGCACGTCTGCATCTTCAGGACATCACGATATGGTTGTAATTTCCAGCTGTGCACTGCCAGGTGCCTGTACAGCAAAACTGCATTACAAACTCCACCTGCCCCCTACAACTTTCCAAATGGCCTGTGTTAAAACAACGTGCATTTTACCTACAAAAAACAATAATCTGAATTTATAGTTTTACTCCAAGTATCAAAGGTAAGTATGCAAAGAGCTTATGCTTTTAAGTCACCAGCAAGAGCTCGGGCCACTTTTACAGCAGAGGCTTGCCTGCTGCAGGGTGCAACCCTCTGTTCTGGAGGAATAGAGGGTTTCACCAGGAGGAGCTGTCACACCCACACGGCATTACAAGGAAGAGAGCAAGCCACACAGGTGTCAATGACTGTAGCTATAAGTTATTTATTCTGCAAAATAGAGGTATCTTCTATGGAGTTGAACACTGGAATCACAGCATTATGAATTGAGTTGTGGAAACATTATGACAGTACACACACACACACGCAGGCATACACGTGTACACCTACACACTCACACACAAAGCCTTTGTACAGGCCCTGACTCTTGCATTATCCAGGAGCACTCTCTGCATCTATATTTGCAAAAACCTGCAGCAAGGGCTGCATTCAAGACCCCTTCCCCTGCTCACAGGGCTTCCAAGGGAATGAGGCTGGTCAGGACTGGGAGCATGGCACAGGGAACATGTGTAGTGCACAAGCTCCCCTGCCCAGTGTCCAGCACATCCTGGGTAGGAGTTAGCTCTGGGCAGAACACAGCCTGCAGCGGAGCACCTCTCAGTCTTTGCTCTCGCAGCCGAGCACAGGGTGTCTGCAGGAGGCAGATCACAAGGTTAGGACACAGTCAAGGCTCCCTGCTCGCCGTGGTCCATGTTCCAAAGCCGGTAAAACTCTGCAAAATCCACATAGGGCTCCACACGCCCATCCTCATCTGGCTGGAGCGAATGGGTGGGTCGGGAGCGGAAGAGACCCCCATCTGAACTGGAGCTGCTACTCTGTGTGTGAGTATTGGTCGACTGGAGCGTCACAGTTGGGCTTTGGCTATGGAGAGAAAAAGAGAGAACACAAGCACCTTTATTTTACCACATCTGATGCATTAGACAAGAAAAGCACCAGAACAAGCACCAGTTTCTTCACAGATGAAGCTATCCTAGCAAACAGGTAAAAGGTTGCAGTCACTTGTTCTATGAGAACACTAAAAGAGTTGAAAACTGATTGGAATTGACAAATACCAAAGATATCTGATTCACATTAACTGGAACGCCTTAAGTACAACCAGGCATCTGAGGAACAGAGGAGAGGAAGCAGAATTATAAAAAAAAAAGACCAAAAAAAGAGTCATGCACTCTGCTGGCCTCCCTATACCCATAATAGTATGAGCTTTACAGGAAGAGTCTGGCAGCCAGGAAAGCTATTCTTGCATGACCTGTGTTGCAGCCAAAGCAGCTCTGGTGCGTCAGCCTCTTTGTTTCTGTAGCTACAGAACGCAATACCCACAGCACTTCTTCACTTTGCAGTGTGTACAAACACCACCCTGTGTCAAAGGCTCAGCCTAAACTACAGCCACTAACTAGTACAACCCTGCAAAGTGGATCCAAATAGGACCCAGTTCTAAGCTTTAAACGCTTTTTTCCTAGCCTCTGAGGCACACAGCCTCTCCAGCAGCCTTACAGGTAACCTGCAGTCCGTCTTCCTTACTAAAATGAAGGGCACCCACACTCTCTGTGCACAGCACCCAACATACTTGGCACACAAGATCCAAAGAGGAGGGCTGCTTGCTGCCAGAGTGCCCTCCATGAGCAGCAGCAGATGCTGCTCCCAAGGCATGTTGCCAGAGCTGGCTTCAGAGCCGCTCGCTTCACTCATTCCCACTCCTCACACAATCGCTTTCCAGCTAACACATTATGCTGGCTGTCAATACTGCAGCTGGGGGGGCCCAAGCTCCAGATAAGGAAATGACTGATGGGTAACTGACAGGTGTCTGCTTATCAACCACTTTACACAGTGTGAGGTGCAGAAAAAACTGTGGGTAGCAAGGGAGCAGGACTTTACTTAGTGAGGGTGGGGGTGGCTTCATCCAGAGTTGAACTGCTGTGGGCACCATTGACCATCTGGCCTTGGGAAGGCATGACAAGAGATAGTGTGACACTTGTCTTGCTTGTACTTTGGGAGCTGGAATATGGCACAGAGACTGGGTAGACACGGCCTCCTGAGAAGGGAGAAAACAGAAGTTATAAAATGCAGCTGAGACATGAGCAACTGGGGGTGCAGCACAGCAACAAAAGAGGGCCCAAAGAACCCAAGAATTTGCCTTTCTTAGATGCTGTACCATATTCTGTAAAATTGTCACAGATCCCACATCTCAAAAGCTAATGATCTGTTTAATAAAAAATGCCTTCTCATTATACTCATACATTGAGTATATCCTCTCCCAATGTGAGGTCAGTGCTGGATCAATCAAGACATCTCATCTTCCCCCCCTCCACCTGGTCTCATTATCTCCCCAGCATACCTTGCGTTGGTGTCAGCGTGGGCTGGCTCATCTCACCCAAGGGGTACCCAAAATTCCTCACAAGAAGTGTCATATCTTCATGACGGGGACAGAACTTGGACCGTTCCCCACCACTGGCAAAAGTATCACAGTGGATCCGCTTAACCCGGTCCACTACTGCTTGTGCCACAGCATCCAGCGATGTCTGCTTCGCAAACTCTGTGGCTATCATGGCTGCAATTTCCTGAGCAGAGAAGGGAAAAAAACCAAAACAACCAAACCAGAGGAAGGATGTTTAGATTTTGGAGGAAACCTTTTCCTGCCATCTGTTCTAAGAGTTTTTACGGCAATTCATCTGACTGTGAAGCTTGCCTGTCTCACCTGCTGATATGTGCCCTTGTGCCTTGAATCATCCCATTCCCTTTAATGGGCTACTCCTAAGGGACAGGCAGCTGCCTAGAACAACTGGCTTGGCAAAGCAGCTCTCTTACTCTTATAGACCGGAATGGGGTGGCGCAGGCATTCAACCTGGCCAGCACTGACAGGACAGATGAGGAGGACAGTCTGTAGGAGAGCAGCTGACATGGCTGGAGTTAGTCAATAGCCAAGGAAATGTTTCCTGTGTGAATGAGCTCACCTGGTTGGCCTGCCCAGGTCCATGAGCTGCCTCCAGTGCTTTGTAGAGCCCTTCAGACATGAGCACCAGGAAGCCTGTCACCCCATCCAGTGTGTGTCCTCCATGGATTTCAGGCTCTGCTATGATGGGCTTAGATTTAGCAGCACTGGAAAGAGACATGTTATTTAGCATTTAATAGTGATACAGAAGGTCAGAATGGAGGGATCATGAAGAAATGGAGGGCTTGGAACCGCACAGTTGAGTTTTGCTGACCTGAGCAGTTCAATGTCAGTATAGCCGTATTTGACTTTGTAATCTCCAATGCGCCGAGTGCTTTCCTGCCCACGAATAGTTCCCACTTGTTTTATTTTCCCTGCATCCAAGCCTGCCAGATTGAAAACCAAAAATGTTCAATTAACTTTATGAAACTTGCAGAACTTCCTCTGAGAAAAGAATATCCACAGCTAAATAGAACTGTAACACAAAACAAGATGCTGAAGATTCATCAGGAGCCACACAGGGAGAAAAGGAATAGCAGTTTGCCGTGTTCCAAGGGACACCTTTTCATTAGTTGGGATCTGGGAAGGAGCAAGGAGCAAGATGCACACGGCCCAACAAGCACACTCTCAATGCAACAGTTGGCCCTGAAACAAAGCCCACATCCTGGTCCAAAGCCACCAGCAGCAGCTGGCCTGGGTGCACAGGCATTCACCAAAAAGCCAGGGGAACATCTGCAGCTGTCAGCTCTGGACCATGTGATCGGAGGAGAAGGCAGGAAGGAGAATAACATATGTGAAGGGTTCTGCTTTTGTTTCTGCCTCTTATTGATCCCTGTTCCTAAGCTCCATATGACACTAATAGCCTAGACCGTAGAGAGAAGTTGTGGAGTCTCCCTCACTGAAGATATTCAAGAACCACCTGGAGACAATCCTGTGCAATGTGCTCTGGGATAACCCGACTTGAGCCAGATGACCTGCTGTGGTCCCTTCCAACTTGGTCTACAAGAGGCACTGAATATGCTCAAACTGATGTGGGCACTACTCCCAAAATAAGAAAAACGACCAAACAAGTATTTACAAATTTAAGGGGATATACCCTGGCAGGGGCTATGTAGCAATCTCATCCTGACGAAGGTTCTAACAGAGACCATCTGGGTGCAGCTACTGTTTGAGGCAGGACTCAGAGCCACTTACCTGGCAACCTCCCTTTTGTGGTTATACCTAGAGCTAACAGGCAGAAAACATTAAGATTTCATCTAGGGATGACTGTGCTCAGTACAAGGTGAAGGCAGGGGTCCAAGTGAAACTCTCCCTTTGAGTCAAACCCAGCCTCGGTGTACAGATGGCTCCACACCTACCCCAGCAGTAAGACACAACTCCTCCATCTGCTGCAGACCACAGCTGAGTCATCAACACGGCCTGGCTCATTTGCCAGCTCCTGGCAGGGGGGTACATGCCATTGACAGACACAAACACAGGGAGGCTCAGAGCACGCCAGAGAGGTTGTGTCTAAATCACAGCAACTCTCACAGAGAACTGAACAAGCTGCAATGTGCTGGATGAAGAGCCACAAAGGCACAATACCACTCCCTTCCTTCCCCAAGAGAGGGGTGACGCAGGCACCATCATGACAAAGGCTATCATCACTACCTCTTATCACTGCACTTCAACTTAGTCCTACAACCACCTCCTCTGGGCCCTCAAAACAGCTTGTGCACACTGTCCTGTTCCACAGGCTCTTCCTTCTACTGAGACTGCAAGCAGGAATGCCACTGCTGTGCCAAGTTAAGGTCAGTGTATCTAACTGATCCCCATTCTCCTATGGACTGCAGCTAAATTCTGCATTTTTGGCAGCAGAAATGTAGTCAAAAGGTCTCTTTCCCTGGATTCTTGTATTCAATCTTCTGTTTCACAGCACATATCCCTAGTACAGGAATAGTAGTAAATGAGGAAATTAAAGAGAAGTAGAATAAAACAAGACCTAGCAGCAGAAATTACCACATCAACAGCCTCACCAGGTAAGAATATATTTGTCAGATGAAGCAAACGTAAGAATGCCAGCCTCAGATCTACCTAAATAGAAGCACAGGACCTAAGTATCTCAATAAGAAGAATATGGTACTAGCAATCACACAAGTGGACTGGGTTAGGTCTAGACCAGGAAAGAAAACATGTCAAACACTGTAAAGGAAAAGGGAAATTGCCTAAAGCAAAATGTCAGCATTAAGAGTTCAATAGTTACTGATGTGAGAGCAGTAAATGCCAGTGCTTGGCCTGGTTCTGTGTGAAGTGAAGCTGCTTTTTTGCACCAGCAGCTTGTACAAAGGCCTATTGAAATGTACCATCCTGAGGGTGCAGCATCACACAGAATCATCACCCAGCTTAACTGTGCTTTGCCTCCCCAGAAACAGTCATATATTGTCCACCTCACTTCCACCCTCCACCCTTCCACTTCCAACTCCTGTCTTCCTATTGACAGCTGGAGGGCAAATCAATGCCAGTTTGGCAGTGGGATGCAAAACTAACACTCGAAACTTGAAACAAAACGGTAGTTTTCTGCTACGTCAGTGAGCTGAGCTTACTCCCTCTGTAGCATCAGAATGGCTATAAAAGTATAAAAAAAAGGCACTGAACCTGTCATCTGAAAACGTAGAGAGCTTCTTTGTGTGGTTATTTATTGTTTCCAGTGGCTTGAGTCATTCTTGGTGCCCCAGATAAGTGGAGTCACGTGATGTTCTCCACTAAGAACATGAAACCCAAAACTCACCCAGCTGAGAGAAGCGAAAAAGTTCATCCTCATTCTCTGTTGTATGGTCCACATTGAGCTGAGTCACCTGCAGCCCATCCACCGTGGACTTGCATAGCAGTGCCCGATTGGTACCTGCAGTGGGAGCAGCGAGATGAGGCACCAGATAGCTCTGCCATTAGGAGGAAGAACATATCCAGACAAAGGAACAATGAGGGAAATAGAGACAGAAAATAAGAGAAAGGCTCATGTACTGTCTCATCATGACCTCCAAAAAGTAGTCTTGCTAGCAGCACAGTAGGGCTGCTATGCAGCTCTTGATCAGACCTGAGCCAGCATTTCACAAGAAAGTTGTCTATTTCTCAGTGAACCTGCACTTCTCTCAACCCATTTTCCCTCTGTTCTTTGGTCATAGACACTGCATCAGCCAACATCTGCAGGGATAAAGAGCCAGGCTGATTTCAAGTGCTCCTATAAGTAACAAGCATATCACTGCTTGGCCACAGACCAAAGAAAACTGTCCCCCAACACTGAAATTTCTTTTACTTCCTACAACAGCTGCCATCCTCAGGAATGCAGAGACTGAGCCACTGACAAAACCAACTCACCTACATTGGCGATGTACAGCTTGTTGTTGAGAACGACAGCCACAATAGCCATGGCTCCTCCAGAGATCTCCTGCTCTACAACCTTCAATCTCTCCACAATCTTCTGGTACTGAGAAGGGAGCTGGTGGTGAGGGACACCCTGGAACCCAAAATGAGGGGGATGCTTCAACACACAGTCCATAACACAGAAATCACAGCTGAAATAAAAATTCTGTAGGGAGGGGACTTGACATGTCTTAGCCTTGTGTCAAGCTTGTGCATGACATCTAATCTGTTATTCACTCCTAGCAAATGACACGGCTTCAATAAGGTTCTGGAGAGGACAGTCTGATACACCTGAAGAACGGAATCCACATTTGCCCAGATGCCATGCAAATTTGAGGCCTTGCCCCTCATCTGCGTTATATGGCTTTGTCGTGGAAGAGCCACATGTACAGCCTGAACTGCTCTCCATGATACACTCAGATCCTTATTCAGACAACCAGTGATGGGTCTAAGTAGTGTCAGTATGAACAGCGGGAACTCTGAGGAAATGGACCAAGGCACTTGCTTCACTTCATGCAAGCTCCCAGAAGAGAACCATAAAGAAGTAGTTTTCACTCACAGACTCCCTTGAACATACCAACAAATGCTCAAACCTTATTCAGCAATCAGGAGGGTGGGACCTCCAGCAATCTCTGCTCTTAAGGTTACATTACCTCTGGTAGCTGGGACTGCAGGCTGGCCTTCTCTGCCAAAGCATCATCAATGGACTCCAGGAAACTTCTTTCCACCACATCAAAAGCCTAAAAAACGCCATAAAGAGAAACTAAGCTCTTATTCCATGCCTACAGACCTTTGAAGCTACCCATCCCCACCTATCTAAGACTGGCTCATAAGAGCAGATGATCACAGTGTACACAGACATTCAAGGATCACTACATCACAGTGAAACACAATTGTTTCAGTACAACTAGTTAACAGCTTGTAAAAACAACCTGCAACAACTCAAAACCATAAAAATTACATCCACACCAATGTCAGAGACCTATCTGATCTTGTGTGTTGATTATAAGAACTTGCCTGTCACTCACGAAAGTGCACTCACAAATCCATCTCCCCACACATTAACTTCTCCCTTTCACTCATTATCATCATCTTCACAGGCTGACTTGTTCCTACATGTCCAGGGAAGAGTAGCTGCAGCTTCCCAGAGAGCTCTCAGCACTGTGCTGATGGAGCCAGAGGGACAGATGGGTACGAGGTGGGAGTGAAACAAAGCACTACAGATGCTTAGGATGAGTGCAATTGCAACCATCGGCAGATGTTTCCAACCCACACAGAAGCCAGATGCTGCTCCCCTGACGGCAAAAAGAGAAGGTGGGTAGTGTGAAAAGCAGGAGCCATTCCCACTCAAAGCTTCTTTACCTGCAGCAGAACTCGACGCACGTCAGCATCACTGTGATCTGCATGTAGCTGGCCCAGCAGCAATTCTGCAGAGAGCCTCTGACCCACAAAGTTGGTGACACGGTTGCCATCATAGCCATTAAAGACACCATAGAGGTAGCAGTTGTTCTCGCTCCTACCAAGAGGGCAGAAGCAAAGAGGTCACAGGTGTCTTTAAGACACAGACACAAGCAACAAGTTGCCCCAGACACCTCCTGCATACTCAGGCCCCACCCTCTTCTTCTGAGTCCTGTGTGACTAACTAAATACCACTTTTACCTGCCCTTGTGCCTGCAGGAGTCTGTGTCACAGGTGCAACCCACTTACCTGAATTTTAACCAGTTATCCTCCAAGGGGTGACCCTCTGTCCCCTTGCCATCTGCACTGTAGGAACGGTTTGGAGCAGAGCCCACCCCGGAGAGATGACAGGATGGTAAATCATCTGTCCAACTGGGCTGCTGTTCCTGGGAGACAGGAAGAGGAAAGAGACCAGAGCAGATTGAAGTGAGGCTCCAGGTCCAGTACAGGTTACAAGTCCTCCCCACCTCTCCTCAGCCCCTCTCCCTTTGCAACAGGGCAGCACACCACCTCAGCCAGTAACTTCATATTCCCGTGCTACATAAGAGGACCACCTCCCTTCCCTCTGAAACTGCACTCTGGTTGCACTTCGGCTCTTGCTAACAAGAAAACCTTAAGTTAAACCTGCATGTGAGTTTTACGCTCGATACAGCACTGCCATTCCTGTGGTGAAGCAGACCCTCACACATCCGCGGCACAGGAACACAGGAAGGCTGGAGCACTCCGGCAGGACTAGGGGGCCGGGGCCCGCTGCTGCAGCCAGGTGTGAGGGAGCCACCCCCGGGGCCGCCATGTCCCTCACGGCCTGCAGCCGCCAGCTGCCCCCTCACACACCGGGCACCCCTGAGCCCGCAGCCCCGGCACGGCCCCGCAGCGCCCCGTGCCCCCGCAGCGCTGCAGAGCGGCGGGGCAGCCCAGGGTGCGGACCGCGGGCCTCGCAGGGCCCCCCACACGCCGGGACCCCCTGCCCTGAGGCGGCACGGGGGGCCGGAGGGCAGCAACCCGCGGGGCCGCGGAGGGGGGAGCCCCGCTTCCCACACGGCAGCCCGAGGGGGCGGGTGAGGGCGAGGCCCGGAGACACCGGCGCTCGCACCTGGGGGTCGCGTGTGCGCGGCGGGGGAACGAAGGAGGGAAGGAGGGCAGGCAGGAGGGTGGCACTCACACTCTGCAGCAGACTCCTCCTCTGCGCCGCCATCTTGCAGCAGCAGCAGCAGCCACCGCCTCCCGCTCGGCCCGGCCCGGCCCGGCCCGCCCCCCGCGTGAGGCGGTGCCGCCCTCAGCCTGAGGGGACACCGGGGGGCCCGACCGTGACCTGGGGGCACACCTGCCTTCCTGGACACGGGGAGGGCCGCAGTCCCCGTGTCTTACCCTCGGTGGTGTGGGAGAGAAGCCGCCGGTGCCGGCGTGTGTGTGGAGGGCGAGGGGAGAGGGGCAGGGTTGTGAGGGTCGTGGAATAATAGAACCATCAAGGCTGGAAGAGACTTGGAAGAGACCTGTAATATCATCCAGACCGACCCTGAATATCGCTGTCACCCCTAAACCACATCACCGGCTCCGGACCCCTCAAACACCCCCAAGGGTGGTGACTCCACCACCTCCCCAGGCAACCTATTCCAACGTCTGGCCACCATAACAGGGAAAAACTTTTCTAATATCTAATCTGAATCTCCTCTGTCTCACCTTAAGGCCATTTTCTCCAGTCCTCTCACTGCAGGCATGGTAGAAGAGACTGTCCCGTCCTCACTACTCTTTTCAGGGAGTTGCAGAGAGCGAAGAGATCCCCCCTGAGCCTCCCCGAGGCTAAATACACTCAGCCATTCCTTGTAAGATGTGTTTTCTAGACCTTTCAAGAGCCTTGTTGCCCTTTGCTGGACATGCTTCAGCACATCAGTGTCCATTTTAAAGTGAGGGGCCCAAAGCAGAATGCCGTACTCGAGCTACAATTGGCAGTGTGAATCCTGGATGCTGTGGAACGGGGTCCAGAGAGCCCTGGGGAGCCTGGTGTTAAAATGGCTTTCTTAGCAGTTCATCATGTTCCCAACAACCTCTAGGGAAGACCCAGCCCAGGTACCAGCACTTAGCGGCATCCTGCTCCATAGATGCCACAGGAGGCCTCCATGTGTCTCAGCTTTGAATCAGTCTCCTGCCCTTTCCCACCTTCTTTTGCAGGCCATAAATAACAAGGACGTAGTTGGACCATGCCCTCAGAGCAGCGATAGGAAGGTGTCTAAACCAGCTGACAGGTGGTTCTCAATATCCTCCGCACTTTGGAGCAGTTCTTGGTGGTCTTGAGTCAGGCACAACAGTAAAATCACTTGTGTGCCTCCCTGAACAACACAGACAAAACCAGAAACCACTGATGTTGCTCTCCTTTAAAACCCTTTCTGGGCAGACGAGGCTGTTTCCACTGAATCAGCTCAGTGGGAGCAGGAGGGAAGACACAATATTCATTCTCACCACTTTCTTAGCATTATAAGTTAGCGGAAGAGCCCTCCAGGAGTGTGAGTGGCATTGGCCGCCAGTCAGGCTGTGGCAGAGGGGGCTTGGGGAAGAGTGTGTTTCCCTGTGTGAATCGTGGCTGAAGGGGCTCCAGCATGAGAGACGTGCAGTTTCAGTCATGGGTAGCAGTGCAGTGGTGAGGGTTGGAGCGTTAAGTAGTCACGACTTTCCAGCAGTGGCTTGATACTCTTTTAATGATATCTTTGTGGCAGATATATTTGATTCAGATGCGCTTCAGAAATAATTGCCAGTTAATTAACCTCATTCCATGGAATGATGGGTTTTGCTGCTGGGGATTCTGCCAGAGGATTCAAGCTTCCTTTCCTGTAAATCCTCTGTCTATTGTTTTGTTATATCTCTTTCTTCCAAATATACAAAGGTTACAAGATCCTTCCCTTTCACACAAGGCTCAGAATACACAGCCATTCAAGCAGAGTTAGATATACACTTACTTTTTTTAAAGGTTATATTGGGCAAAGATAGAAGAAAATGCTAAATTTAGAACCCCGGTCTACAAACAAGTTTCCTCATGTTTAGGTTTCTATATAAGCTTGGTCCCACTGATGTATTCCTGTGAATAAAGCTGTGAATAGGTACAAATAATTATAGGAATGGGTCTCAAATCTATATTAAAAGTAGGATGGACAGATTTAGCGCTGACCAAGATATATTTTCTTACCAGTATCAAGAAGAATTCCCGGTGCTGTAGAAAAATGCACAGCACAGCATTGTCCATGTCATTAAAAAGCTACAGGCAAGTGTCTTTGCCTTAAAACGCGATGACACTTTTTCAGCATTGCAGCAGCAGCAGCAGCTTATGGTTATTTAATGCCATTGAAGGTTGCAGTCATGCACCTTGATGCGCAGTCAGACCCTGTCCTTGCTCAAAGCACCACTGAAATCAGCAAGGCTTTGGGTGTGCTCAGAGACTGTCAGTGTGTATTGCATTAGAGGACTGGGAATTTCAGCGTCATTTCTGTCTTCTTCTATCCATAAGTGAGTGCTTTTGAGACCAAAAAAAGCAGAATCTGTGTGAGAGTGCGATAAGGCAGAATGTGAACTCAGTGAGAGAGCAAAACAACTTTCCCAAAGATACAAGATAGAAAAGCTGCCACTTTCCTTGTTTGTACAATGGCTTGTCACCTCTTGCAGTTAAAAATGTGTCCTGCTCCTAATTTAAATATCTGGCTTCAGCTCATAGTCACTAATCTTTGTCATTCTGGTTCATTTTTTTTCTGCTAGTTTGGGCTAGAACACAGATCTGGTGCCAAGCACGTTTTTTTCTTGGTGAAATTACTTGTGCCAAATTCTGCCTGGATAGTCCTGTAGTTCTGTCACTGAGCTTCTGCCCTGACCTTGAGTGAGGCAATTAACTACTTGGCCTGGAAAAAAAGAGAATAGTAAGGTTTAGCAAACAAGGCCATTTGCAGTGTTAAATGCAAGTTTGTCCAGCATTTCACAGTCCTCCAAAGGAAAGTGCTACTGAAGCTGGTGGTCTCCTCATAGAGACCAAAAGCTTTATGCAGCACTTGGAAGATGAAATACTGCACTGAGTTTTTGTTGGCTGTACTGATCAACCTTATTTTATCTTTCACTTATGCCTCTTATTTCTGTAAATCCTCTCAGAAATTGCCATGCTTTATTCCTATGCAGCCAAAATCTCCCCAGGAATGCAGGATATTGGTCACTGAACCTCACCATCCATGCAAAAATAAATTAATTATATGATTCAGTGACTACCAGATATACAGCTCCCTCTCTCACATTAAATTTCCACATTTTTCATTCCTCTCTCTCTTTTTCTCTCTCTCTCCTTTTGTAATTACTCTCATATTCTCTCTGTCCCCAGTCCTAGGGATTATACACATGGTATTTCTGGTGTCAAGCTGTACTGCTGCCTTCCTGTTTTTTACCAGAGTTTTCTCTGCAGGAAAGGAAGAAGCATGGTCACTGCTTGGCTGCTGGATAAAAGATGAACAGCATGACTGAACAACATGCTAGGGGGAGCAGGGAGCTTGGGGCAGCCCTGACACAGTGCTCTTGCAGGTGCTTGGAAACCATACACCATAGGAAGCATATCCAAGATCACCAGCAGAAACCATCACATCACTTAATTTCTCTCTACTGATTATATGTTTAAGGAATTTTTTTTTCCACCTAGTTTTAATGGTAATGAAGGCTGGGGCTGGAAAGGAAAGTCATGATATTTGGCAAGGCTTGCAGGAGGTAATATGGAAAAAAAGAAGGGTCTCTCTGACAGAGCCAGCTTGGCAAACTGGCTCTACTCCTACAGCAGACAGAGGGTGGTAGAGGGGGTGGCGTTGTGAGCCCTCATGCAGCTCCACCCCGAGGTCTCCCCATCTACCTCTTCAGCCTGATGCTTCCCACAGACACAGCTGCCCTAATGCTCCGCACTCCTCTGCAGGCCACTGTTTCCAGGCATGCTGGAACGGGAAAGAAACAAGATGAGGCAATAGAAAGAACAAGTATTAAGGAAGGAAAGCTGGAAACAACAGCTTCCTTCCCCCAGCACCCTCTAGAGTGCTGGAAAGCCAGTGTGGAGAGCTACTTACAGAGAAAGGGGGAATGATGAGGGGGTGCTGATCCCCCCAAGAGAGAGCCAAATATCACTGCAAAACAGAGCTCATATAGAGCTTTAGCCCAGCTGGATCTTTGAGGGAGGGAAATGGGGTTGTTTCAGTTGTACCAAAATATATAATTTGAATTCCTTGATACTAGACAAAGTCTCATCTCCTTAAGCCCTGAGATTATGTAAACTTTTTTTTAAAAAAGCACTTTATAATAGAATTATGTTTTTGGATTTCATGGCTGCAGGGAGAAGCTTCAAAAGATGACTCATAAGCGCTTGAAATACCAGAAAGCAGAATTATAGAGATTTCAAATTATTAGAAAACACAAACAAACTAGTAATGTTAGAGTCTTTTTCATCTGAAATGTTCACTTTTGGCAAGATCTTGTCTCACCCGTTTTTAACTCGACCTGTTGCCAACACAGACATTTGCCTTTCTGTGGGCACAGTATCTCCATAACACATCCACCCCAAAAAAGCTGACTGTACAAAGGGTCTTGTCCAAAGATTAATCATGAAACAGATGGGTCAGTCCATCAACAGTTTTGTGTATATTTTGATGTGGAGCTGCAATGTGTGTTGAGTTGGGTCCCCAAGAGTGGAGATAGTTTGGAGGACTGGATAGATCCTGTTCACCATTATGTGCCTCTCCTTACTGTCCTCAAATGCCACAGGGGAATGTGATACTTAGGTTCTCAAGTGACAGACTCATTACAAAGGGATGAGAAGGAGCTTTATCTAAGCATTAGTGCAGGATGGGATTTTGAGTTTCATTTTTATTGCAGAGCCTGTTGAAATGACATCCTTTTTAGTGGTGAGCTACCAATCACTGGCACCCACTGTCAGCAGTGCCCTGAGAGCTTGTCTCCCAGAATTTGATTGTTTTGAAAATGTGCACTACACCAGACAGCTTAGCAATGGTCACAGGTTCCTCATGTTTTCCTACTGATTAGGTGAGAGACACTTGATGCTGTGTATGATTCGAAACTTAGGCCAAGAAAAACAAGTAACAATTAGCTCCCCCTGAAACACCTCAATAAGGGGAGTTCTTTAGGTCTCTTTCCACCGTTCAAGCCACCAACTATCACTAAACTCACCAGCTTGGCCATGGAGAAGCACAGGAGTCAATGCTCTCGCAGAAAACCAAGCTGAAAAAGCCATCCCTCCCCAAAGAAGAAAATCCAGACCATTTTTTTTCCATATAGTTTGGTTATTTTGAACATCATAACTTTATTGAGACACCAGTAGTTACCACCTTTACTTTGTTAACCACAAATATATAGGACATTGTAAACACAGGTGCCGAGGTGGCGGGATTTGCTGTAGTTGGATTTTGGAACAGCTGGGGGCAGGGGTGCGGGGAGAAGGGGTGAAGGGACACTCGGGCTTAGACAAGACCACTCAAGAGGATCCTGTATGCAGCAGGCCATCCATGAGTCATCATATATACGTATATATGTATAGCTTTATATTATACATCTCTTTAAATATATATATATAATATATATACTATACACAGGCAGTAATGTGGCAGGGGAAGGGGCAGGGCAGCCCAGGTGGTGTTACAAATGCCACACAGGCAGCAGGGAGTTGTGTGGATGGATGGTTTGAGCTTGCTGCATGAGGCAGCCTCACTGGGCTCCTTGCCTTGTATCTGCTCTGCGAACAGGAGCTGAGACTCCTGTGGGAACCATGCTACAATGCTGCCTTCCCGGGTCCTCCCAAGGGCTTGTGAGGGAGCAGGGACAAAGACACCTCCTCCCCTGTGAGGGAACTGCCAGGAATATGCAGAGAGGAAGGGTGTGTGTGATGAGGTGATGAACAGGGTGGTGGTGAGGATATGGGTGAGCCAAGGATGGGGACATATCAGGAGGCTGAAGCCACAGATAGAGCTGGGGCAAAGTTGCATCATCCCTTTGCTCTTCAGAGCCTCTCCTTCCACAAGACAGTCCCTTACTTGTGGGCTTCCTAAGATAAGAAGACATCAAGGGGATACTGTTCCCAACAGGGGATGCGTAATCTGGACAAATGGCAGAGGGGCAAGAAAGCCACCTTAACACTTTGCTTATACAGCCTTCCCTCTGATCTCCTAATCTCTAGACTGGGGCTGGTGTCACCCACATCTAGGATACAATAGGGACATGTTCTAGCTAGCTGCTCAGGTCTTGCCTATAATCACCAGAAATAGGCAGCACCTTATCAGAAGCACCTAAGATAAGATAACCAGCCCTTTGGGTAGGTCTGTATGTCTCATCAGCTGCAGAACCAGACAAATGCCACTAGAAATTGCATTTTGCATTTTAAAGAGCTACATGCAAACAAGGAGACTCCCACCCCCAGGTCTGTCACCGCCAACCCTCCACTGCAAAGGCTGAAAGCACATCAACCCAAGGAGCTGTATGTCTTCTGCCATGAACAACAGCAAGAAGTTGTTTGAATATCTACTCTTGTAGTGTCCCCTGCCACCCCAATGCCTTTCCTATAATGCAAAGCAAGGAGGAGAGGGACAGAGAGATAGGCAGTAATCCAGGCTGAAGTCACTTGGCTCATGTCTTACTGTAGTGCTGGCTCTGAGGGAGAAGCTCATTCCTGCCTCAAGCCCACCTAAGCCCATCAGCTGGTTACATGAGGGAAGCAAACTAAAGAGGATAAAGAAAACCTTGCTCATCAGTCAGCCCCAAATAGTGTTTAGTCATCTACATAACCCTGATGGGAGAAGGGGTATGTAAGATCCTCCTGTGCCATACACCAAAACAGAGTCTCAGGTAGATCCCCCACATATTGTCTGTACCTTTCCTTATGCCCCTGGTCCCTCACTGAGCAGAGGGCACAGGTGATGGGTAGTTCCATCTAAAAAGTACAACACATTTTTGTGCTAAAGGCTTGTTACTTATAGCCTCCTCCTCCTCTTGGTTCCCTCCCCACACCCCAAATGAAAGCAAGAAGGATGACACAGATGAGTCTGGGTGAGTACAACTAATTTCTCTCCTCCTCCACCTCATGATTTGTTCATTCTTCTCCCACAGTGGGAGCTCCCCCCACAGCCACAGTCTTAACGAACCTCTCTCAATAAAATAAACCCATCCCAAGCCTAAATATTAGGCTGAACCCAGAGAAAATGAAGCTCAAGGGGCTTCCTTCTAAAGAACGCCCCTCCTATTTACAGTATTGCATTCACTCACAGCCACAGAGCAAGGGATGTGTGCCCAGTCATTCCTGCTGTGTCCATGGGCCTAGCTGGTCCCCCTCTCCTGTCCTCACCAGTGAGTAACTACCAGCACAGTGGGGCAAGCCATGGCGAGGACAAGCCATGGGGACAGCCACCAGCAGCACAAGTCTGCTGGTAGGAGCAGGTAGAAACTGTGTCTATATAAAGCAGAGAACACTGCCCCACTTCCCTCTCGGGGGCCTGCTGCTCTACAGTTCCCACCCCTTCCCTATCATTGTGGGGCAGCTGGAAAGGAGTCACACTTGGAGGAGGGAAGGACAGGTAACTCCAGTGTCCTCCAGAAGAGATGTTCACACAGCCACAGGCCAGACCTGTGTCCCATCTTCCCAACTCCTACAGGTGCTACAAGGAATAGACGGGATGTGCAGCAGAGCAGCTACAGATTTTGGATCTGCTCCCGATCTCTGCTACTGGGACCAGTGTTGCATCAAGTAGGGTGGCTGCCTGGGGAATGTGGCTCCTCACTGCTGCAAGGTAAACCCTGCATCTTGTGCTCTGGGAGATGTCTGTGCCAGGGACAATTGCCCAGGTAACTATTGCTGCATTATTTCCCTTCAGGGGAGATCTGTGAATCTATCTTCACACACAGAACTTACTTCTGTCCTGGAACAGAGAGTGGATTACCACAGCTGTATCTTTACTTGGAGCAAAATCATGACAGAGTGTGGAATGGTATCCATATGAGCTCTATCTAAAAGTCACTGCTGCCACCTAGGCGAGGCTTTAAAGACAGCCAGGATCTGAGATGCTACAGAAGAGCACTAAGGTTACAGTCTATGGCAAGCACACAAAGACCAGTTCTCAGAGAGCTAAGTCTGGCCCCACCCAATTTTCTGCACACCAAGACCTCCTTCCCATATGAGTGGGAGGCAAAGTGCGGCTGTGCAGGGCAGGATCCTTCCCTGCTTGGTTGCACCTCTGTGCAAGAGCCAGATGCATGCTGGCTGTCCCAGCAGAAGGATTTCTTTCCAAGTAGGGTTCTGCTCCACTCCTGCATGCTACAAAGATGGTATCAGCAAGAGGCTTTGCAATGTTATAGCAGAGGAACAGAGGAAGGTTCAGCAGGACCTGAAGAGCGAAACTGTCTTTCTTCTCCTCCTCCTGCCCAGGGTGAAATGACAGAGCTCCCCTCTCCCCCTCGAACCAGCCCAGCTGGGGTCAAGAATTCTCAGGGGCCCCTAGAAGCCCACCTCTGCCATCCTTCCTCCCATGGGCACTGTATCTGGGCCCAGGGACTGGGCATGGCTCCCCTCCTGCCTCATCAAACACTGATCTGAGAAGACCAGCGAGTAGGATGTACAGCTGATGGAAACCACCTCTACCTCAGTCGAAGGGGGCTAGGGAAGGAGTGGATCTCATGGCACTGGCCCTCTGCTCTGCTCAGTCTTTTGCTGCAACCTACAGATGTGCCTGTGATTCCTGATTGTACCCGCAAATCTTCCTCTTTCCCTTCCCATTTTTCTCTTTGTGCTCTCCCTGCTCCAATGCCACTTCTTCCCAAACCCTCTAAAAATAAAGCACCGCTCCCTCACTAGCAAGTGGCAGAAAAAAGCCCCCATCTTTACATGGGGGACACCATTCCTGCTGTCCTCAAGGCCCCATTCTCACACTCCTGTATGCTGACTCCAACATCATTCCCCTCCCTGAGCCACCAGGTGCTCCAGACCAATTTGGATGTTCCCACATCTACTCCAGCCTTTAGCGACACTGTCTCTTCTAGGAAGGTCCCTGCTCCCACTGATTTCTTCCCTTCTGCCTTCAGCATTCTCTCCCCTTCCCTGATGGTACCATAGCCCCTTTCCTGCCCACCGGATGCACTCTGCCATACGCAGCAAGGTAGGAGGAAGAGGAGGAAAGGGGGGACCTTCCTGTTGCAATGCCAATTTTGGGAAAATCTGGCAGGTAGCTTGAGGGAAGAGGAGAAAGAAGAGGTGATGGGGAAACCTTTTTTTCTTTTTTTCTTAACTTTTTTAAAAACAATAAATAAAAACAGATGACCCAGAAGGCTGGAGCATAGCTGAGAGCCACCTCTAGTACCCCTATGCACATGTCTGGTTTGTGCCTCGGCTTTCTGCCGGCAGTGGGAAAGGGGGCAGAAGGGAAAGGGGAAGGGAAAGGGGTATTGGTGGCTCAGTAGTTCTGCGTTTGGTACCCCTGTGTCTCGGTGTCAAAAGCATCTGCTGGAGGGGGCTGCTGGTATGTCCCCACCGCATCTGTGGCATCCTCCTCGTTCGTGTAGGGAGCATAAGGCATGCCGGAATCCTGGCTTGGGTCCATGTAGTCCTGGGAGAAGAGGGCTGAATCGGCACCCAGCTGGAAACGCTGATACGCCAGGAATGCCTGGCCCACCTTTAAGGGAGGAGGTGGAGGGAAGAGATGGGAAGCAGAGAGGGGAGGGAAGAGGAGAAAAAGAGGGGGAATGTACCAAAAAAGAGAAACAAACAAAAGTGGGGTTAGTAGTGGTTACGGATTAGTGTGCGAGGCCCGTGTGGCAGACCACCGGTGAAACATCCCCAAGAGCATGGAAGTCCAGGCTGTCCCACAGAAAGCAAGAGCCCACCGGGGGAGAGGAGGGCTGGGCAGGGATGTCTGCAAGTCCAGCTGGCTGTGTGCATCCTGCCAGGGCTCCCTGCTCTCTGGGATGTGCTGGGCACCTTCTGCCTGGCAATAGGGTTTCACCAACATGCAAAGGTTGCAGAGGCTCAGTTGGCATGTGCTTATTTCATTCAGCCCCTTCTGCCTGTGGTAAGGCAAACTGCCTCAGCAATACCACAGCAGGTTTGGCTGCTGGTCTGGATGGATGCTGCCATTTTGCTTGTAGAGGCCAGGAAGGTGACCAGGATTTGGCACAAAGTAGTGAGGTAGAGGTCACCCCCTGTAACCTCTTCACCAGTCAATATCCGCATGGTGCAGCACAGACCTTGGGAAAGAGCAGCAGGAGGCAAGGCAGCTGCTTCCCAGTCCAGGGGATGGTCAGCAGGCAAACTGCTGCCTCCTGCTGCAGGCACTGCAGGCAGGACTGAGGGAGCCTGGGCACAGGGTTCAGCACTGTGGACCCCAGCAGGCATGATGTGTTGTCCCAGAGCATCCATTACAGAGGTGAGCGGTCTAGCAGGTGATGCAGGGAGAGAGGTTTTTGGGGAATGAGGTCTAGGAAGAAATGGAAGAGATAAGGTGGCGGGGGCAGAGGGCATCTCCTGGCTGAAGTATTAGGCCTGAGCCGTCATCAAAAGAAAGGCACAGTGGTGTTACACAGCATTAGTTAGGGTATGGGTGAGGGAGAGAAGGAAGCAGAGGAGAAGAAATTGCCAGTTCCAACTCTCCAGAGGGAATCCCCCATTCAGTGGATAACCCCATTCCAGTTCAATGGCCCATATCTTCCCATTCCATGCCCTGCAGTGACCACACACCCATGGTCACGGCAGTGGAACTGGCTCTGCTCCAGCTGCATCCCTCCACCCCTTCCCCCAAGTTCTCCCATCAGCAAGGGACACTAAGGCAGCAAGGATGGGGAGTTAGGGAACAGGGTATTGTATTCCTCCTGGAAATTAATGTCTCTGAGTTTCCGGAAAGCCAGAAATGCGAGGGTGCCCTGTGAGGAGACAGAGGGTTGTGGGAAAGAGAATCAGTAAGATAGAGCAAACCAGCGTTTGAAATAAAAACCCCAAGGAACCTGGGGAAAAGGATGCCTGTTTAGCCACTCACAAGGCGATGAATCAGGGAGGACCACTCAGGTGATGGCACCTCAAAAAGGGTCCTGAGGGACCCCTTGAAAAAGCCTTGCTCCTTGTCAAACTTTCTGTTGGAGCTTGCAAGGGGATTCTGGCAGCACTCAAGTGGAGGACACAGCTTGTGAAGGGAACACACACACTGCTGTTCCTTGATCCCGTTTGGTGTGACCTTGGTGAGGGTGCTGACAGCATAACCCTTTGCAGCCCCTCTTCCTCTCTTGACAGCTCTGTGGTCTTATGGCACCCTTCCTATCTGGCCTCTGCCCAACGTTAAGGCCTGTAGGAAGAGAAGATAAAGCCACAAGCACTTATGCATGGAAACGGGGTTCAAATTCTTTCCTGCTCGGCACTATCCTGTCACTTCAGAAAAAAAATCACTGATGCTTGGTGCTTTCAGGGGCAGGAGGAAATCATCTGTGATATTTATATTGCACATGACAGTTTTTCCAGGAAACTAGCAATAAAGAACTGCTGGGGAAAGGGCAGTCTTAAGACAGCACCATCACCTTCCTAAGAGGCGACCCAGTGAGGTGGCACTGCAGTGGTGGGTGCAGACAGCCCAGAGGGACATTGATTGCAGTCTCTTGTGGCCAATGATGGGAGCACAGCAGGGAGGGAGATGGGTGCAACCCCTGGCCTGGAGCTCCCTTCTCTGCTTAGTGTCTGTGAGGTGAAAATGCTGTTGAAGCCCTCTGATGCACAGGGAAAACAGGTTAACAGCTTGTCCAGAATGTGATGGATGCCCCATTACTGGAAACATTCAAGGTCAGGTTGAACTGGTCTCTGAGCAACCTGATCTGGGCTAGATGGTCTTTAAAGGTCCCTTGCAACCCAAACTATTGCATGATTCTATGATAGTTCTTGGAGAGCAGGTTTGTCCACGGTCATATTAGAAGTCTGTCAAGGACACTCCTTACTGGGATATGGGACTCTCTTTCCCGTTATGCTTGTTAATGCTCTAAAACCTTCTTCCACATAAGTTTTTGAGTCCTTGTTTCCCAAGTTTATCTCCCAACCACCTCTCCTGCTGCTTTTCCTTCTCAGAAGCCATGTGAGATCCCAGAGGGAATCACTCTTAGCCAGTCACCTTCCATTCCCCACAGGATAATACAGTACAGAGGACATTTGATCCAATATCATGGCTGCTGTACTCACCCAGGTGAAGATGGAGAAGAACGAGAACGTGATGGCTGCTCTGGCTGCATCCCCTCCCTCATTCAGTGGGTTGTCCTCTTCTTTTGAAGCTTGCCACTGGTTGGTCAGAAAGCAGAAGCCAACGAACCAGAGGAATGCCCAAAAGGCTGGGATGGACCACCATAGGCATGCCAAAGGGGAAGGACAGAAACATCAGGAAGATTTGTGTGAGCAGAACATACACATATCACATTTTTCTGGAGATTTCAGCCCTCTGAGACCTACCAGTATGTTGCAGACTGGGCCAAACTGACTGTGCAGCCAGTCTCAGCCCAAGTGAGCTGGCAAAGCTCACTGATGGCTACATTGTCAAAAGTACCTCTGGAGAGTTTATTTGCTTGTGTTTGGTTTGATCACAGGACTTGCATTTGGCCTTCAGAGGGAGCCTGAAGGGCTTCCAGTATTAGAGTCATCACCTGGGCTCTCTGAAACAGCCAGTGCCTCATAACTTTGTCCTGCAAGGACAAGCAAAGAGCAATTCCTTCCATGGGAGCTGCAGAAGAGTGGGAAGCAGCTGGCCTGCAGTTGCACAGAGACTGGCTTTTGCTCAGGACAGCACAGCTCAAGCACTCACATCAAGGAAAGGTGCTGAAGGATCATTAACATTAATTATTAATTCCCCAGGAAAGAGGTGAAGGTAGGGGGTAGCCTCAAGGAGGGACGTACTCTTTTTGCCAGGTGCAGGCAGATATCCAGCAGTGAGGGGAACTGACATCCCTAAGTGGCAGCAAAACAGGGCTCAGTCACTCCCCTTCTCTTGTCAGCTGTTCAAGGGACTGCAAGGCAAAGGGCTAACTGTGAATTAACTTGCAAGCCAAATGTACTTAGCAAGCGCCAATGCTTCATCTGATCCTGCCCTCACTCCACTTGTGGCCCCTTTAACATGCTCTGGCAAGGGCCTGATGTTGAGCAGTTTGCCTCAATGAATGGCTAGAGTAAGCCAGGAGAGTGAGGATGACAGCATGAGTAAAGCACCTCCTTGTGAGCCTGCTTACGGGCCTTACACACACACATACACACACACTGTCACTCTGTCTGTCACTTCAGCACACTACTAGGGATGGAGAGATCTGACTGTAAGTTAGAATAAGCCTCAGGGCTGGATGAGGTCCTGAGAAGCTATTCACATAGAGAATGTCAGGTAACCTAGGAGGACTGGTTAAGTCAGCCTGCATGAATCCCTTAACTTCTCTTTACATTAAAATATATAGGCTTCAATCACCATCTCCAGAGGCATTCACACTTGGTCTTAACAAGCACAAGGATGCAGGGAGGCAAGACCTGCTGATGCTAAAGGTCTTCCTGAACTACACCTATGCAAAACAGCTGAGAGGCAACAACCAAATTGTCTGAGAGAGATAGGGAAAGAAAAAGAGAGAGACAAAAGACCTGAGAGAGTAAGGAACCTAAAGACCTCCCTGCAAGCAGCGACCTGACCTGAAGGGCAGCAGAAGCTCCCTACCTCTCCCCTGCCAGCAGAGGAGAGAGGCACTCTGGCCAACCAGCCAGGAAGCTCACCCGACACTCCGATGTCCGACAGCACTGCCTTCTTACGGTCCTTGACGCTGCTGATCTGCGGGAAGTAGGCATCGAGAACCAGGTAAAGAAGGCAGCTGAGGAAGGCGAGGACACCCACGGTAATGCCATAGTTGCAGGCATTGTGATTGCGGTTGAAAATGCAGTGCTCTTCTGACTCGTCCAGGCGGTTCACGTACCCTTCATTGACAATGGAGCCAAACACCACGATGGAGAATATCTGGTGGGGAGGGAGGCAAAAGACATGTCAGGGCAAGCCCCATCTCTCTGGACAGCACAACAGAGCAGGGGACAGACAGCCTTTACATGCATCTCTCTGCTCTGCTGAGCTCCCTTCCTGCTGTCTTGCCTGAGCTATAGCCACAGGGAATTTACTGGAGAGATGGTCTCATTTTATTTCTGAGGATTAACTTAAAATAGGACATTTTTAAGTTGAACCTTTTTATCCATCTGACCTAAAGCAATGCAAAGCAGTTGCAGTTTGGGGTAAGGGTGGCTTCCCACAGACACACAGTGGTAACATGAAGTATAAATTGGCATATGGTTTTGGTGCAGATGCCTGCACACAACAGCTCCAAATAGTGGAAATCCTCTTAGTCTGCACTTATTCTCCCACTCGCTCCTTTCCCTTCAAGGAATTAATTGTTTCTGCCATGCATTTGTTCACTGATTTTATCTATCGAGCTACTATGGTCTTTTCCCTATCCAACCTCCCACAATCCACAGCCCTGCTTGCTCTGCAGCTCCATTCTGCTGGGCGCCTATTCTACCCCATCTCCCCACATATCACACACCTCTCTCCACCAGTTTACCATCAGCCCAGTCCATGACACCACCTATCCTGCCCACTCACCTACACGCCAACACTCTCCAAGTTTCCCCATAGATTTTAGTGGCCAAACATCCCCCTCCACGTCCACCTGTCAAGGCCATTGTGAGTCCTCCCTACTCATCACCACCACTGCTCCTGCATGTTATTTTAAATCAGGTAGATTTAAGGATGAGTCCAGGTAGAAATGCCCTAATCCGCAGTTGCTGGTCTAATCTTTGCTCACAGGCTTAGCCTTTGTCTCCTGCCACAAGGCTGTCCCTCTTTGACACAGCAGGTTCACCAAAGCAGAGAGCTATTTACAGCACCCCCAGTCCTGCATCTCAAATAAACAGCTTCCCCTTGCAGCCACAGGACAAAGAGGGGAAGATCAAGGCAGCCTGTACAGATTTTTCTTTGCAGGGCATCTGGACACTCTCAGGAGGAACAGCACATCTGCAGGCTGCCTGTGAGAGCCTCAGGGAGACAGGAAATGGGACCTTAGGCATGGGATCAACTTACATTCAACACATGCTAAGACATCACCAGGGCACTCTGCCAGCCCAGGAGATGTCTGCACAAGACCTGGCACCCTTGGAACCACCGCCGAGTCCCCAAGGAGAAGCAGCACACAAGAAGGTGAAAAGGCTGAGTCTCCTGCAGGGAGTGGAGCTTGGTCTGAGTGTTTGCTAGGTTAGAAGGACCCCACTACCACTTAATCCAACCAAGCACCAGAAGACCACCCAGAAAGCAGAGAAGCAGCTTTGTGAGTTCAGGAAAAATTGTTGATTAATGCCAACCCAATACACCACTTATCATTGGTGGGGTTGGATGTCTGAGATCCACAGCACAGACCTCTCCTGTTTGGCCTGTGGCATCGGGAATCAGAGGAAAAACCCACATAAAGCCACAGCCCTTGGGCAGATACTCAACACCAACCAACACCTGCCAAACTCTAACAAGTATCCACTGACACAGATATTATTTTTCACCCCAAGACTCATAATTGGGTCACACTCTGGTTGCTGAAATAGGGTGTATCACACTAGAGCAAACTTAAAAGAGCTGGTGTTCCTAAGCATAAGGACTCTACGGCTTCTCTGAAAATTTTTAAGAGCTTTTTAAGCTTAGAAGTAAAATAGCTGCTTTGTCCTCCTCCTTGAAAATTGAGATTGATCATATTTTTTTGCAGAAATTGCCTGTGAAAATTAAATAAGAATCTCTTCCACCAGAAGCAAAGGTTCGGTCCTTAAAATTTCAGCCTGAATGGTTTGGAAAGCAGCAAAATTGCACACAATTACAGCCAGCTTCTTTCAGTGGGATGTCTCACACACTTTCGTAAAAGGCTTGGCTGACAGGTCTGCCTGGGACCATTGACAGTAAAACCCTATTCCTCTGACCTGAAGGGTAGCTGACAGACTCCTGAAGTGACATCCCAACATGACCAGTGCCAATACTGACAGCTGAAGTACCAACCTCCATATATTGCGATTACAAAGTGGGTGTCCCGTTTTTGGCAGCAAGCTTATCTTCTCTTTGGAAGGTAAGGAACAGCCTCAAAAGTGGCATAGTCTGGTGCTCAGTTTTGGTTTAGGCTCAAAACTGGGAAAAGGTTGATTCCCTGAGTCAGGTCAACCCTTGCAACAGGTGGTATTGTGAGTCCCTGCTTACTCATTCGGGATGAATGAACTTCTGCAATGGCCTCTCCCCAGAGACACCTCTGTTTACTCTGCTCATATCCTGGTACACATCTTCCCTGTGCTCTTATCTTTGGATTTGCTGCTGGCCTGGAAGAGCTCTCAATTGTGAGCAAAAGAAGCAAAATAATTCCTTTTTGCATTTGCTCTTTCATACCTTTTTACGCTGGCACATCATAAAGGCACAGCACAGTCAAAAGACCAAAGGAACATCTCCCTCTCCCTAATTTTCAAGCAGAGGTGGCATTCCTTACTTTCTTTCTCCATCTTCAGTCAGCCAAGATGCCACAACTTCTCTCCTATGAAGAGAAACCTGTTTCACAGCCTGGAGGTGCCCAAGGTATGATTTACAGGCAAACATCTCATTTCACTTGATCTTAGGAGTTTTCTGGGGAGATTCCACTACACATATTCTCACTTGTTAGCAGAACAAGATACTGCAGATGCTTATCTTATGTGTCCTGAAACAGCTATCCCAAAGTACTCTCGATCCTTAGGAAAACTTTCTATGGATCAAGGCATGGTAGCTTAAGGGATGTCTCCTTCTATCTGTTTTCCTCACCACTGGCATCAGCTCTGGTCTATGCTCCACTCCCTGGCACTGCAGAGAAGGCAAAGAGAGGGCTTGCTTCCTTTGCCAGCCTGTCACGATACTCATGGCACAGCAAAATGCTGTGGGGACTCACTGGGCACAGAAGGCTTGAGCTGGACTGGATTACACTGATGGGGCAAGAATGGGCAGGCTCAAAACAGAGGTTCCAGACTGACAGGCAGAGCTGGACAGCAGAAGGGACAACCGCTGCTGCTGCTGACAAGCAACATTCCATGATGTCTGTACTCAGATACTGTTGGGACAAACAATTTTCTAAAAAAAAATTATGATTATGAGAGCTCTGATCTTGCAGCCCTAAGGAGAAACTGTTGCACACTTCATCCATGGCATCTACTCCTTGTTAGCAAGGGAGCAGGTGGGTGGAAGCTCACTGATGTGGCAAGTCATCTTAGAAAGAGCAAATATTTTTTATTTCCTTAATTTCACAACCCATGCCCTGCAAAGATGATCCAAGCAGCAGGTGCAGCATGAATAAATGCCTGGATTATAAACAAAGCACCCAGTTTTCAAGAATGAAGCATTTACATTCCAATTCCCATGACATCTGCAGCACTTCTGAAGAAATGCCAGCAACCAGCAGCACTGGCACAAGCCTCTTACCACTCTTGTTACCACTGCTTGTTTCCTCTCCCCGTTTGGCACAGCCAATCCTCTCTGCACAGAGTCTAGCCTATGACCACATATACAGTGGTCCAAAATATGCATCCAGCTGCAAAGACAAGGTGAGGAGAAGATGGCAGGAGTCTTCTGACTGAGCACAGAGATACAGGCAAGTAGCTTGTCTGCAGGCTGATAGAGGCATCCCATGGCTCTCATCATTTCTCTCTGCTGAGAGAGACAGGAGCCACTTTCCTGTGCTCAGTGACAAAAACCAGCCAGCGATCCCCAGCTTTGGGCACTTGAGTGGCCTCATTTCTTCAGCAAGGCTGCTTAAGTCAGCTAACAGGGCTTGAAGTAACTAGATTTTTAGGTTGAGAGGGTTTCTTTAAGCCTCCAGGAGCAATGTTAATTGGGCAGATGTGCAGCCTATCTGGAGGTATGCATTTAATAACAGTAATATATTACACACAAAAAAGGGACAGAAAACAACACGTGGAGAAGATCTGACCAACTCAGCGCTGCTCCTGAGACACATCTTTTCTCCACTCCACTGCTCCTTAAAACATTACATCCACACAAGTTGTTGCAATCATTTTCCTTGACTCCTGTTCTCATCCAAGAGCTCCGAGGACATCAAGTGAAACCCAGAGCCAGGTGCACTGCAAAGCTGACAGAGACAGAGCAACTTGCCAAAAGATGCAGCAAAATGAAGTTAATGCCTAGCATTGCGGGGAGGAGATGGGGAAAAGCTGAGAGTTTTCCTCTCCTCATTTCTCACGGGGTTGATGCTCGTCATTACTGGCATGTAAGTCTCATTACAGCGAGAAAAGTGCAGAACAGGCAAAATTCTGCACCCTATCACAAAATACCTTTTTTTCCTCTTGCTAAAATGCGTGATCTGGTTTTACCAAAGGCAAAGGTGAGAGGTGAGCCCTCAGAGAACAGGCTCTCCAGTCCCTCCCCACTGCAGGCTCAGCCCTGCAGAGAGCTGGGCAAAACCTCCTGAGCATCATGTGAGGTTTTCAACCACACTGCCCATCCCCAGCCGTGCATCAGATGCTCCTGAGCATCATGTGATGGATGCAAAACACAGCCAGCCTCCGGCAGTGAACTAGGATTTTCCTGCACCACATCCCAGGAGTCTTGTCATGCTGCCTCCTCACTTCATCCCCAAGATCCCCACGATGGCTGTGGTGTGGATGAGGCTGAAGAGGGTTTCTACTGAGCTGCCTGCCTGGGCTCACTACAATGCCCTCTGGCCACAGTCTCTGTCACACTGCATGCTGCTTCTCCCTCTTCCACACTCCGTTTTTGTTCTGTTATAGAAAGGAAATAGTTTGGTGACATAATATTCCTTGTGGGACTCCAAATCAAATCCCCCTCAGGCAGAATGAAGCAATAACCTCTTCTGAGTCTGATCTGGTAATGACCAAGAATAAATCTGTTTAAAAAGAAAGCAAGAGCAGGGGAGAGAACAAATGATAAACTGGCAGAGATGATGTGGCTTTCATTTTCATTCAGCCACTTGCAAATGGAGTCTCTGGAAAGCTTTAGAGCGCCCTGCACAGACATGGATTATATTATTATTACCATCATTAAATCTACTTGTATTTAGTTCATTTTGAAGAAAACATATGCAGATTTTGAGACACATGGGACTGGCAGCTTGGAAACAGGCGGCCTCTATTTATTCCCTCCAGCCGGCACCACATAGGCAGCAAGCAACGCCTGCCCACAGTCTCGACAGTGTGTCTGAGCCCTGTGTGCTGGAGGGGGGCAGTGTCCCCGTTCTCAATTCCTCTGAACATGGGATGGGGGAAGAGCATGGCTATGCCAGCACCTCCCTCCCAGCTCACCCTTCTGGCCATCAGCCACATGGCAACAGCATCCAGTTCACCAGCCAGGGCTGAGCTGAACCAGGTGACTGAAGGGAGAAAGGCTCCGCATCCCTAATTCCTGCCACGGGATCTGGGACAGGCTTTTCTGGCCAGCCAGCCTTTTTTTCACACATGGTTTGGCAGCTGACAGGCCAGCCATTAACCCTTCCGCCTCCCACCAGACCCATGCCCAGGCTGGTCTTCCCTGCCACAACATCCCGAGCCCTGAGTGATGATGGAGCAGCTGTGCCTATCAACCCATGTAAGAAAGAGCTCTGCCACTGGACGATGCCCACTGGTGTTAACAGGAGGCTGAGCCCAAGAGGGCAACTTCAGGAAGCTACATCTAGTCCCAGAGGTGTCATGCTTTTCCCATGGTCAGAGCATCTTCTGTCCCATCACTACTAATGACAACTCCCCATGACCACACCTCCATGGTGGTATCCGTGTCCTTCTGTGGTCCCAACATTGCTACGTCACTGCGTACTCAGCAAAGTGACCACCCAAAGGTCGCATCTTTTTCTATAAGAGTTCCGTTTTCTTTCCAGAAACACATCTCTCCCTCATTGGCTTGGTTTTGCCAACCTAGGCAAAGAACTGCATCCACTGCCACCTGTGTCTGCTCCTTTTGCAGCCACACAGTTCGTCTCTGCTGCCTTGTCTTGCCAGAAATATTTGCCCTGTCCCATCACCACACAGTTCTCTGCTTCTCACCTGTGTGCCTCTCATGTTTTGAAACAGCAGGAACATCTCAGCAAAATTTACTTGGGAGAGAAAAGGCAGAAGCCCCATTGCAGCTGGTTTTGGACTAATGAAGTCCCCACGCCCTAAGGCTCAGTTTAACTGCCGTTGCAAGCCCGGACTGGGTGTCCCTGGGAGAGGAAAATGGTGTCTTAAGCCAGGCATGAGCATGGTAAGCCAGGGACCTGCTGGCAAGGAAGGAGATGCGGCTCTTTGCCATGCTGTGACTTGCTCCCATCCTCAAGCTTGCAGATGCCAACCTGTCCTGGCCAAACCACTTGGATATGGTTCCTGTCCTTCATGTGCCTTGTCTGCTCAGCCAGAGCTGTTTGGGATGTGCCATGCCCGTAGACACAGAGGACAGCACTTCCTGTCCCAGCTCAAAAGGTCTGCATGCTCCTACCAGCCAGGGGACAGAGTAGCAACAGCAACAGGTGATGGAGGAAAGGATGGAGGGCAGGCAGCACCTCTCCTCACTGAACCTCCCTTCAGCAGGGTAGTGACCTTGGCATCACAGAGGGCTCAGGACCTCAATCTGTGTGACAAGTTTTAATGGATTGCTTTGTCTGTGCAACTGTGGTTGGCAATACTCATGCCCACATCCAAGCAAGCTGGGCCGGCTTCTAAAAAGCAAGTTCTTTCACCTTGTTAAGCTTTTACACTGAGCAGTGCCTCAGTTTCTCCAGCAAGCAGGTTTCCAAGCAGACAGGAGCACCTGGAACAACCTGTTTCAATTAGCATTTTACTTATTTATGGCGCCAACGTTACATCCAACACCTGCAGGCTGCAAAGGAGTCATCCAGCTCTCATCCACCAGCTGTGGGGAACACTGTGAGTTCGGGCACAATGGGACTTGATAGGGATGTGCTCACACTCATCTGCTTTATTGCAGGAACAATCCTGCAGCTGTACAGCTCCAGCTTGGTGTGGGTCACCCAGTTCCATGAGCTCCAGCAGTAGCACCAGTGGCTCCAGCTGCTGGGTCACCTAAACAGGCTGAAGGCAAGTCTATATGCCAAAGTTGTAAAAAACCCACCCATGCACCCGTCTTGTCTGCTATGGGGCACCAGAGTCACAGAGCAAAGTCACGCAGTATTCTGAGTTGAATACACAAGGATCATCAAGTCCATCCCTTAAGTGAATGGCCTCTACAGGGATGGACCCCAAGCCCTTGGTATTATTAGCACCATGCCCTAATCAGCTGAGCTAAACAGTTGTGAGACACTGCTCAGCTCTGAGCATATCTTTGTGTTGCAGCTGGCACCAAGTGAAGTGGCAGGGTGTGGAGCAATGCCTTGAAAGAGCAGGACTGGGAGTAAACTGCAGTGTCAACATTGCAACAGAGGAAGTTGCTTGACTTCTCTTGACTGCTGTCATTGGGAATAGGTAGGGAGTTGTTCTGCTCTTCCCTTCAGAGAGAGGAGGAAGCCTCCAGGATCTTCCAGCAACACACTGCTTTTGTCAGCAAGCCTCAGTTCAGCTGAATCTGACAAGTCCCATCACTGCAAGATCCAGATGCTGTGGGAGGTACCTTCAGCAGAGACTCTCAGGAGGGATTGCTCCACAGGGCTGCTTCCTTGCTCTGCAAGGTGCTGCTTCATCCAGGCAAGCACATCTGGGGAAGGCAGCAGCACAGAAATGGTTTGGCTGAGGTGAACATCCAAACCTGACATAGGCACCCTGAAGGACCACCACTGCTTACCAGCACCCATACCAGGCTCCATTGTGCCTGACCTCTAAAGAACCCACGAAACCTGAGCTGCTTCACGACACAGTCATGGGGTGACAGATGCTGCAGAATTGCTAACCTCTTTTCACAGTTCAGCATCCTCCTTGTCAAATTTATCTTACCTCTTCTTCATCAAGGAGCAATATAAATAATCTTCGGTCATCCCATCTGCTCCTGATTCTTCAGTTCTCCCCTGAGATTTGCTGCAACCTCAACTGGGCTGCAAACTCCCTCAGCAGGAGCCAGTTTTGGTTCCTGTTGGTAAAAAGCGATATGGACCTCCATGCCATCATGAAGTCTGCTAAAAGGCTGCATGACCTGAGCACAAGGTCACTGCCTGAGAAAGTGATCACAAGAATTTCTGCTCTCAGTGAAAGATCATCACATGAAAGAGACCAAAAGGAGCCTTCAGTTTGCCGTGGGGAGACAATGAACCACTCGCAACATGAGCAGGATAAAGGCAAATGAGATCTCAGGAGATGGCGGGCAAAGTACTTCTAGTGTGTGCAAGAGCAGGTGAAAGGAAGGACTCTAACAGAGACCACAGGGAGGGAGAGCCCTTTGCCACCAGAAGAGTTTGGCTCATGGAGCCTGGCAATAGGAAGGCTAAGTATGGATGCAATCACAGTCTATAAATACTGAGGGGAAAACACCAGGGAGGGAAAAGCACCATTTAAACCGAAGGGCACAAGATCACAAAGGCAAATGGATAAAACCCCAGCCACGAATAGATTTATGGTGGAAGGCCCTGACCATTGGAGCCACTGAGCATTCTCCCAGACAGAGTGAGAAGGGCATGATCTAGTCTTTTTTCAGCAAAGTTCAACCAACTTATAGAAGGGGCCATAAAGGCTCTGATGCTTGTGACAGCCTGAGAGAGGACTTCACTGCCCCTAAGGACCCCTCTTGGTCTCAAGTTAAAAAAAAGACCAAAACTACAACTAAGTATTTGTGAAAGGAGAAATGCTCAGAAGGACAGACAAGATCAAGACAGTGGAAAAGGAGAAGAGTGAAAGCATAGACTTGCACCATGATGGCCACACCGGCCTCCCTTGCTGGACTGATGACCTGGAGCACCTCTAGCTCCTGCAAAACAACTTTAATTTCCACAGCCAAGTGAAGTGCCTGGGGTAAATCCCATCCTGTCCTCTGTCAAGGTCAGATGAGCAAGGGGGAACCAGCGCGAGGGCCCAAGGAGATACCAGTCCCTGGGAAGTGCTTCTTGCCTGGGGAGACCTTGCAGGGCACAGAGCTGAGCTTGGCAAACGAGCCAACAGTGCCTAAGATACTCTGAAGCAGCCTAGGTGCCTAATTAAAAAACAAACATATTTCTTGTTCTCTCTTCCTCACTCGCTCCTCTGGGAAGCCAAAATCCCGCAGTGTTTGGATGAAGGGAGAAAAAAACCCACCAGACAGAGTGGCAGAGAGAGAAAGAGGAAATTCTGCCAGAGAGATTAGCAATGGGAGAGCTTTTGTAGGTCACATCATGTCCATCATCCCTGGGCATGCAGGCTGGCTCCACTCCAGCCACCCAGGAGCGGGGGGCACGCATACCCCCTTGCCTGGCCCCCAGCCACAGCCAGCCCGCTGTAGTGCTGTAGTGTAAACAAGCTCAGGCAGATGGACAGACAGACAGAATGACCGCATTAATCATGTCCTTAGCTGTCTTGGAGCTCTCCAGCTGCCCTCCAAGTCACGTCACCTGGAGGGGACATCACCCACCTGGATGGGAGGACAAGGGCTACCTCCCCAGCACCAGCAGCGAGCCAAGCCACCTTCCCTTTTCCTCCTCATTTCCTCTACCTGGCACTGCTTTTATTTTCCCAAAGGCAGCCTGCCGCCTGTCCTCCCAGCTTCCATGCGCATGTGTCTCCTCCGCTCTCTCTCCCTGCCCTCCCTTCCCCGCTCCCGGCCGAGACCTCAATCTCTCCCCCGCCAGCTCGGTGCTGCAGCTCTGGCTCCCTTAATCCCAATGACCTTCTTGCACATACGCGCCGGCCCCACGGGCAGCCATGGGATCGGCATCACGGGAACAGGAAGAGACCTTCTCCTGACACCTCCATTAGATGCCCCTTTCCCTCTATCCCATTCCCCATAAATTATGGAGATGAAAACATTATAGGGAAGGGAGGTTTGGGGGGTGAGAGGATAAAGGTAAAACACAGAGTGACGTTCACCCCCATAGCCCCCCCAGCTCACCTCAGCACAACCTGAGCCCAGCACCCTCTGACCCACAGGGGAGCCATCCCAGGACTGCAGCAACCCCCCTCTCCCAGGTTCCCCCGTCACCCAACATTCTGCTGCCTCCCTTCATCTGCCAAAATCCCACAGGCATGGGAGGGTGAGAACACACCCCCCACCCCCAAACTAGCAGAGATGGAGATGGGGTCATGGTCCAACCCGATTCACCCCTTCCCTCCCTGCTAGGGAAAAAAACCCCACATCAGATTGCTCTCTCCCCATATGGCCCTATACCCACACATACTGACATGTATGTACATACCGCTGCACATCTATGCGCACACATGTATGTAGATATACAGGGATTTATACATAGATAGGTATAAACCCAGAGACAGATCTATATATCCAAACATACCTGCATATATATATATATATATACACAGATATATATATATATACACAGATATATATATATATA
>WBMV01004887.1:234600-320037 GCA_013396655.1 Campylorhamphus procurvoides | reverse complement strand
GGGCGGGGGGACCGGGGGGATGGAGGGGCCAGGGGTCCGGAGGCACGTCTGGAGCAGGGCTGGGGGGTCCGTCTGGGGCAGGGTAGGGGTGTCTGTGGGGCTGGAGGGTGCGGGAGGTGCTTTGGGCGTTGATACTGCGGGGCAGCATGGGGGTCCGTGGGGAGCGAGGGGGGCACACACACACACAGACCTCCCGGTCCAAAGGCAGCCCACCCCAGCACCCCTGGGCAAAGGATGGAGCGGTAATGCCACTCCGTTTGGCAGGGCCTAGCAGAAGTGTGGGGCCAGCCCCACAGCTGCTCACCCTCTCTCTCTGGCCCTGTTGAGGCCACATCTGGAGGGTTGTGTCTAGTTCTGAGCTCCTCAGCACAAGAAAGGCAAGGAGCTACTGGAGAGGGTCCAGAGCAGGGCTCAGAGATGATGAGGGGTCTGGAGCATCTCATGAGGAGAGACTGCAGGAGCTGGGCATGTTTAGTCTATGTGGGTGCCAATACGACAGCGTCAGACTCTTTTTGGTGATGACCAGTGACAGGGTGAGGAACAGCAGCCATAAACTAAAACACANGGAGACGAACCGCAGCAGGGTCTGCGGCTGCCGGATGAAGGCCTGCGGGTCGAAGGCGCCGCCGGCTTTGCCCGCTCCGAAGGCGCCCCCGTCCATGGCGGCNCACACACACACACACACAGACCTCCCGGTCCAAAGGCAGCCCACCCCAGCACCCCTGGGCAAAGGATGGAGCGGTAATGCCACTCCGTTTGGCAGGGCCTAGCAGAAGTGTGGGGCCAGCCCCACAGCTGCTCACCCTCTCTCTCTGGCCCTGTTGAGGCCACATCTGGAGGGTTGTGTCCAGTTCTGAGCTCCTCAGCACAAGAAAGGCAAGGAGCTACTGGAGAGGGTCCACAGCAGGGCTCAGATATGATGAGGGGTCTGGAGCATCTCATGAGGAGAGACTGCAGGAGCTGGGCATGTTTAGTCTATGTGGGTGCCAATACGACAGCGTCAGACTCTTTTTGGCGATGACCAGTGACAGGGTGAGGAACAGCAGCCATAAACTAAAACACAGGAAGTTTTACCTGAACAGGAGGAAGAACTTCTCTACTTTGAGGGTGGCAGAGCGGCAGAACAGGCTGCCCAGGAAGGCCGTGAAGTCTCTGGAGACATTCAAAACCCACCTGGATGCATTCCTGTGTTACCTTCTCGAGGTGACCCTGCCTTGGCAGGGGAGTTGCACTCAATTCTGTGATTCTGTGATGCCACCTCATAGAGGAGTAAGGCTGAGCCCTTGAGTGTGACCCCTTACCCCAGAGGGGTGGTCAGTAGCGTGCCCCCACCGCACACCTGCACTCAGGCAGATGTGCCTGATGAGCCTCAAAATTGCACTGAAGTCTGGGGCACTCTTTTCTAACATCCCTCACCCTACCCATGCCATGTCCCTGGGAGAGGGCAGCAGGAAAAGGCCCTTTGTTAACACGGGGAATCCAGATTTGGGGAGACCGCCTGACTCTGGAAGACAGAGACTGCAAGATACACACCTTGCACTCCTGAGGCTGCAGCCTTGGGAGTCACCTGGACTCCTCTGGCACCCACAGTACCACCAAGGCCACTGTCACAGCCAGGAAAGGTTGCATGGGGAGAAGCTATCCAGCCTTGGGGACAGTTCAAGCTCCTTGGCCCATGCCTTTTGCACAAAGTAGCTGTTCACCAGCAGTCTGCTAGATGCTGCAGAGTCTCAGATAATCTGTATTAATAGGACTGAAATGGAAAGCAAGCCCTTGGGTTGTAACGTGGTTCCCTAAGCTCAGGAATGGAAGCCAAAACCATGCAAGAGCTAGAGATAAAAGAGCATTTGAACATGACCCATGGTCACCTATTTGGAATTGTACCTCAAAAAGTGAGCAGCCATCCCTCATCTTTTGTGGGGGTTGTTTTGAGGGGCAGGCTGGAGGTTCAGAATGGATACTGCTCCATCACATCCAGCCACAGAATCCTAGAATGGCTTGGGAATGAAAGGGACCTTAAAGGTCATTCAGTCCAGCCCACCCCCTCAATGAACAAGGACATCTTCAACTAGATCAGGTTGCTGATCTAGTCCCCATCGAACCTGACCTTGAATGTTTCCAGGGATGGGGCAGCTGTTTTAGCAAGAGCAGCTGCAGTTCTAGCACAGCTGGATACTTAGCTCTCCAAATCATACTGGTTCCCTTCCCAGTCTGCCAGGTTAGAGCAGGCAATGAAACATCCTCCAAACAAAGCACATCGTGGTCTGTATGGGCTTTTTCATGCAGGTTTGCACACAGAGTCCCGCAGCCTTGGGTTTTACTTAAACCTGCAGGGACCGGACGGAGGGAGGGAGGGTAGAAGGTCCCTAGGAGTAGCATAAGTGTTTTTAACACCTGGATATGCTCTCCTTAATTATTTCACACTAGGTGGGTAACCAGCCTCCCTTGCTCTGAATGGCACAGCTGTGTTACACCTGTGCAGCTGGCAGTGGAATCTGGCTCCGTAGATTGGTGTTGTTTAACTGATGTTTGCAGTAACTTGATAGGACTGTAATGCACAGCACTACATTGCATATTACAAGTCAGCATCCCTGTGGTGGGAATTTGGATGGCCATGGTACCATGGTCCCTGGCAGGAAAGGAGGAGGCAGGGCAGGAGTCATCCCTGGGGGCACCAACCTCCCCATGGTGTTGTGTTTGTCAAACACATCCTTACCTGTAAGCCACAGGAGACTCTGAGGACAAACTTCCCCATCTGTGGGAAGCTCCAAACCACCTGGCTCTGAGTTTCACCCTTGCTGTGGCCTTGGGTTTAGATCCCCTTTTGTACCACAGGCCACGGTGGATTATGGCCCATGTTCCTTATACTAACACAAATTTATCTACTGATTCCCAATTTATTCAGCCTCTGGATGTGGTGGGGCTGGATCTTACTATTCAGCAGTTTGGATATTTTCCACAGATAACGTCGTGGATGCATCTAATACCCTTTCAATCACCCAGCAGCTTTATCAGCTTCCTCACTTTGCTTGTGTCCGGCATCCTCACCCCAGAGAGGGGCTGTAGGTAGCAGGATGTGGCCATCAGCTGAGCTGGCCATCCTACAAGCTTTACCAGCCATCTGGATGCCTGATGCCATGCCAGTTATCTGAGGCCTGGGTTCAGCCCACATGACCTCAGCTGAGGCTTTCAGGCTGACCCAGAGGCAATGTGACACCCTGACAATGAGAGCAAGCAGCCAGGAATCATTCCTCCAGGGGAAGGACTCTTCTTTTCTTTCTCAGCTGACAGGTGCATGTCCTGCACCTCCAGTGATGTGAAAAATCAGGTGAGGAGTTCATATGCCCTGCGCTAACCTGTGGTAGTCCTGGAAGGGACCAAATTTCACAGCATCATTTTTTTGACACCTCCTCACCTTGTCTTTAGCTAGCCCAGCCCAAAGGGGCAGGCCGCCAGCCAAAGTGGGCAGCTCTGCTCAGCCCTGTTACCCTCTCCCGCCCCTCACACTGGATCTACCCCACATCCTTTAGGGTGGTCCTCCTTCATCTCCTCAGCCAAGAGATGCAGGATTTCTTGCTGAAGACCAGAGACACTTCAGGGATGTTTCAGCCAGAGCTGTGCAACATATCAGTTATCCTGTAAGGGTGATGTGCAGTTCCCAGTCCAGGGAAGTCTGAGGAAGCTTCTTCAGCCAGGTCTTGTCTGATTTCCCAGTGTCGATGAAGGGAGAGTGAATAATTTAACTCCTGTCTCCTGTTCAGGTTTAACCTCAGCTTTGCTTCACTCCTGCCCTGAAGATACACAGGGCCAGCTCCCTTGCTGGCGAGTTTCTGACGTGGCCCAAGCCATCCAACATGTCCCAGAGACATGGCTGTTCCTCACAGTGCTCATCTGTGTGCCAGAACTGCAATAAATGGAGCAAAAGAAATAAGAGCATGAATAACAACTAGTCCAGACAGGTTCCACTGACAGCCTTATTTTCAGTTCCTCCCTCACAGTCTAACTTCGGCGTGCACATTGGTTTTATTGTTTATTGTTTTTATTAGTTCAACAGCAGCACACAGAGGCCCTGATTGAGTTTGGAGCTGTGTTGTACCAAGCACCATGGGAACACACAGCAGGGCACGGCCCCTGAAGAACACATAATCCGCCCGAGAACACGTCCCTGCATGAAGGAAGTTATTTGATGCCTTTTTCTATTTTGAGATACACGCAAAAGTTGTGGGATGGTGGCGCTGGCAGCGACAGTTATTTTATCTAATTAATTTTTAATTATTTTCTTTCTCTCATGTTACTGTGTTTCTTCACACTGCCTAACATCTCCTGCAAGCTGCGATGTACATTTGCCGGGTGCCTTTTGCCCCGAGTTCACCAGAGCCTTGGATGGCTGCGGAGCTGTTTGATAAAACCAGTCAAACCCTGCGCTGGGACACTCCCAGCTTGGCACCAGCACGTTGTTTCCAAGGAAAGGATACCCCGGCCTGTGTGGGTGGGACACTGGGCCTGGCATCGGGCCGGGCACCGGGCCTGGCACTCACGCACCCGAAGGGCCGCACGGGCACCTCATGGGTTTGCATAAGGCCACAGAGAACCGCGGCCCAGCACCCACGTGAGGAGCTGCGTGTGCTTTATTACGTTCCTCCCTCACCCTGCGCTCTTTAAAACTGCATTCTCCGAGCGCGGGCACCGAAGCTTCCCACGCCGCCCGTCTGTCCGCGTATCGCCGCCCCCGAAGCCTTTCTGGCCCCGCTCGGCGCCCGTAGCGCCGCGCGCGCCTCTCGCGAGACCCGGCGCGGGGCCCTTATAAAGGCGGCGCGCGAGCGGCGTGGCCCTTCCGGCGGGCGCGGGGACAGGATGGTAGGTGTTGCCATCGCGGGCCGTCCCGCACCATCCATCGCCATCCGTCCCCATCCCGCGCCATCCGACACGTTCACGGGCCATCCCGGGCCAGCGCCGCGCGGCCCCGCGTCCTCCGGGGCTCATTTCGGGGCGCGGGCGAGGCGTTGCGGCCGGGCGGGCCCGGCGGGGCCTGGGCGGCCGCGGGAGCGTTTGGGACCTTTTCTTTGGGAAGCGGGTGGTTGTTCTCTGGAAGTGCTTTTTGGGGTTGTGGATTTCGCTCGGTGTAACGTGTGTCGGGTGTTTTTAGTTAAGACATGTTTCTTGTTAGCCCCGTGCTTAGCTGTGCTTAAATTTTTTTTTTAAATTTGCGTGTGAGGTTGAATGGGTAAATCTTTCTTTGATCTGAGGGTTCCTCAGATGGAACTCAGCTTTATGTGCCTCTCAGGTAGCAGAGCCAGGCTGCAGAGGTGGTATTCAAGGAGAAAATCTATGGAAAAAAGCTGCACTTCCGTCCAAAATGACTGAGGTGGATGTTGAAATGCTGGTTTAGTGCAGTTTTTCAAACTGAAATTGTTCCTCTAGCACACCGTTACCGATTCACTGAAAGATTGTGTGAGGTTTTCTGTGCTCTATTTTCTAGACTTGTGGGGTGCGCTGGGATTATGGTGGCTTGCTGTGCCCAAACTACAGCTTCCCAGCTCGGGTGGGACTTGGTGATACCTTAAAATAACCTTAGAAGGGGAGGGATGTTAAATCTGGGAAGGACATAGCTGGGGCATGAGGATTGCATTCTTGTAGCATAATGGAATTCAGGAGCCACACAGCTGATACTGAGGAGAATTTCTAGAATGTGAATTGTCTGGTAGATACATAATGGTCATGTTTTCAGGCAAGGAGAGAATTAACCTTCGAGTGGGTGTAAGCAAATCCCTGCAGCAAGCACTAAGTATTTGGTTTTCCCCCCCGCAGTCTCACCGCAAGTTCTCGGCTCCAAGACATGGCTCCCTGGGCTTCCTGCCCCGCAAGCGCAGCAGCAGGCACAGGGGCAAGGTGAAGAGCTTCCCCAAGGATGACCCTAGCAAGCCTGTCCATCTCACTGCCTTCCTGGGGTACAAAGCTGGCATGACCCACATCGTCCGGGAAGTCGACAGGCCTGGGTCCAGTATGTATTAATGCTGCTCCTAATGGAGGACGGGGTGGTGCTAATGGATGGGGACAGGTGGCCTGTTCAGTAGCAGCCCTGAGTTTCAGCCCAAGTTTGATTTCCCTCACCCTCTTCCACGCCCTTGAGTGGGTGGCTGTGAAGCACCCAAACTCCTCCCACTTCCACATGAATGTTGTCCCAGCAGCAAGACTTCATATCTGGCAGCCTCTCCTTAATGGTTTTGGTCTGTTCCTGAGCTGCATGGTGTCTTCCTGGTTTGGTTTAGAGCTGTAGGGTAACAGGCTGCTTTAGGATGCTTCTTCTGAAAGCAGGGATTTCAGTCAATTGCTTTGGCAATTTTTTGCTCATTGTCCAGTCCTGAATGTGATTCTGTCACTTGCTATCATCTATTTTGCCTATTGGGATTTGTTGTCCTTTCTACTGAGCAAGCCCCAAATTTTTGCAAGGTGTTAAATTATAATTTAGACTTGGTCACTTCACTACGTATTATCTTCGTGAAGAAAACTTTAATCGCTTAACCTTTCATATGAAGGACTTGGGAGTGAGAAGGATGTTTAATAGCTGATGCTGGTGTTAATTGTGCTGTGTTTCTGCCTCCATCCAGAGGTGAACAAGAAGGAAGTGGTTGAGGCAGTGACTATAATAGAGACCCCTCCCATGGTCATTGTGGGCATCGTGGGATACGTGCAGACTCCTCGTGGTCTCCGTAGCTTCAAGACCATCTTTGCTGAGCACATCAGTGATGAGTGTAAGCGTCGCTTCTACAAGAACTGGTAAGAGCAGGGCCTTGGCTTGTTGCTGTAACCTCCTACCGTGGCTTATATTTCTTCTGCTGGATTGCAGAAGATGCTTGTACAGCTTTTTGAGGAGGCTTTTCAGCAGTTAGTGTTTGGCCTTGATGAACTGGCCTAATAATAGGATAGACTAGGAATTTCTCTGTGAGGATGACAGCATGGTGTTAGTTCATGACCTTCTTGGCATAGGGCTGACAATTTTGGTTTTTGCCTGAGATCTCCTTAACAGGCTACATGTGATGATACTTCGACGGGCGGACATAAGGAAATCGCCTCTGGCGCTTGTTGTTGAGTGTCGAGTCCTGACTGTAGCCCTGTTTTCTCAGGAAAGGGGAAGACAAGTGTTACTTCTGATTGCTGTTCCAGGCACTGTTGTTGTGATTGAAAGTATGTGCATTTGCCCAAGTGTGGCTCCAGCCTGTCTAGAGCTCACAGCCTGTTTATGAACTTGGCAGGCTGAAAAGACGTCAGAGTTGGGCAATAAAGATCTCAAGGGTGTTACAATAACAACCTTGCTGTCGGGCACACGAGGTGGGGAAATTAAGGTATTTTGGAGCAAATGGTAGTCACCTCACAATTGCTTTAAAGGTCTGGTTTTTTTCTGTTATTGTTCAACATCTCTCTACAGTCTTCTGTCTTCTGTACTGTGAATGTTAATCTGCTTTGGAATTCATGGCAGCTCCGCTCAGCTTTGGCAATTTTGCCACCGTCTGATGAGCTCCAGGCTCCGCTTGCCAGTGGAAAAGAGTCATTAGAAGCTGGCAATGAGCCAAAACCAGCTAAGGTGGCAGCTCCTTCCGCTCGTCCCCACTTCCCTGGGGATTGATGAAGGGCTTAGCCAAACCTTGTCTCTGCTCTGCTCCTGAAGGCACAAGTCCAAGAAGAAGGCCTTCACCAAATACTGCAAGAAATGGCAAGATGAGGAAGGCAAAAAGCAGTTGGAGAAAGATTTCAATAGCATGAAGAAGTACTGCCAGGTTATTAGAGTCATGGCTCACACTCAGGTAAGTGCCTACAGGAGTCAGGTATGCTAGAAACAGCTGAGAGAACAGGCATGAAACTCAACCCATCTCTTTAGGGAGATTCTGCCCTCCCCTGCAGCCTGATGCTGACTATTCAGCACAATACAAATTCATTCTGTACAGAGCTGTGCTCACAGGATGCTTGAGCAGCCTTGAGGATAATCACTGGCAGTCTTCTGAAGGAGTGTCCAGAAGAGACTGAACTGTAGTAGGGACTTCTTGTGTTCAGTCCTTTCCTGCTACCATGTAGACCCAGAGTCTCTTAATTCCACTTACAAAAAATATCAGGCCGAACACTGAACTGTGGGGTTTGTGTGCTCAGCATCATTTCAGGCTGCATTCTATCTGGTCTGCAAGCACACAGAGATTTTTGGTGGCTTGCTCAGCTGGAGGAGGTGTACTGCTGAGCGGTGTGGTGATGTCTCCCCAGCTGTGAGTACTCTACAAGACTTTCTTGGAAGATGGAGTTAAGTCTTTTGAGTTGGCTGTAAGTGCAATTAAATGTCTAGTTATGACATGGCTAATGTTACTAGTATTAGTTTTCTGTATTAAACAGCAAAGGTAGTATTGCAGCTGCTCTTGATACTCTCATCAGTCCCTCTGCTGAATATAGTGGAAGTGACTATAAATGTGACCCTAGCCAAAGTGGCCTTCAGTGTGGCAGACTTTATCACAGAATGGTTTGTGTTGGAAGGGACCTTAAAGATCATCTAGTTCCAACCCCCCTGCCATGGGCAGGGCCATCTTCCATAAGGACAGGTTGCTCAGGGTCCTGTAAAGCATGGCTGAACACTTTAGGAGGGGGCATCCACAGCTCCTCTGGGTAACTTGTGCCACTGACTCACCACACTCAATAAAAAAATTCCTTCTTAGGTCCTGTCTAAATCCACCATTTTCAGTTTAAAACTATTGCCCCTTGTCTCCTGTTCTTCCTTGCTAGATTTTGGTTGGTGGCTGTGGAGTTTGAGAGCTCTGGCCCTATGGGTGTCATGTAACTTCCAGATGCAGTGACTTGTCATTTCAGCCACAATACAGCCTTTTCTGTTGGTGTAGGGCCTCATTTAAGTTTTATATCTTGGAAAAGGGTGTATATAGTAAGAAAAGCAGATTAGTCCAGGACTAGAAGGCTATTTGGCTTAAATACAAGGTCCATCTTGGAAGAGCAGGAGGTGAATTTTCCTGTTTTCTCTTTTCTAGATGCGTTTGCTTCCCCTGAGGCAGAAGAAATCTCACCTGATGGAGATCCAGGTGAATGGTGGCACTGTTGCTGAGAAAGTGGATTGGGCCCGGGAGAAGCTAGAACAGCAGGTGCCTGTGTCAACGGTCTTTGGCCAGGATGAGATGATAGATGTCATTGGAGTCACCAAGGGCAAGGGATATAAAGGTAAGCACATGGAAGGTCTTCTCTTTGTGATAGGATACAGTGTTTAATGAAATCCTAGCTTTGACCTTTCACAAGTGTGTGTTTGTCAAGGGCTGGGGAGGTAAATCCATATTGCTGTCACAGTTCAATGATGAGACCATGGAATGAGCGCTGGGCACAGCGCCTGACATCTGTGAGGAGTCATTCCATGCTGCCTTCCTTCTGAGAACACAACCCAGGGACAGCCAGGGAGGGAGCTGCACCAGGAAATGTTGATTAATTCCTGCAGTGCTGGGTCCAGGCTTCGTTTTTGTTGCCTGGGGACTGCAGCTTGAAAGGTGGCTTAAACTCTAGTTGGTTGACATCTCAGCTTGCCAACAGTTGTGAACCCTGCTTTGGTTCGTTGCAGGCGTGACCAGCCGCTGGCACACCAAGAAGCTGCCTCGCAAGACCCACAGGGGTCTGCGCAAAGTGGCCTGCATCGGTGCCTGGCACCCGGCGCGCGTGGCCTTCTCCGTGGCACGGGCTGGGCAGAAGGGCTACCACCATCGCACCGAAATCAACAAGAAGGTTTGTGTCTGAACTGCTGGGGGGAGATGGGAACTGGCTGATGTGACTCCCTCCGTGGCAGTGAGCAGAGTAGAGAGATTGGCTTTGGGTGTTGCACTCTGTCAGAATGTCATCTTGGGGACAGTAACCATAGTTTGTTGTGTGATTAACTGTAGAATTCTTGTATGGCCATGTGTTTTCAAAGTGCAACAGACATTTTTCTTTGATGCTATATAGAACTCCTTGCATTTTATCTGATGGCAAGCCCTTTCTCCTACTTTTTGTGAAGTAGAATTTCTTTACATTTTTAGATCTACAAGATCGGTCAAGGTTACCAAATCAAGGATGGAAAGCTGATCAAAAACAATGCATCAACTGATTATGACTTGTCTGACAAGAGCATTAACCCTCTGGTGAGTTGCTGCAGCTCTGCCAAGAGCTGCAATCCTTAGGGGCAAATGGGCCTGCTATATAAGTTGCAAAATGACTGAATGAAGAACTCTTGAGATAAAACTCAGCTGCTGTGGGAGGTGGTGTTGCTTAGTCTCAGTATCAACTTGTGTGTCAGATGTGGCAAAAGCACAGAGATGTTATAAACCTAGCAGTGGTTCTTGGAATAACTCAGCAAGGAGAGCAGCTTTTGCTGTTTGTCAGCCTCTTCTGCTGTTCTTAACAAGAGTCTTAAGCAGCAAGTAAATTGCTGTATTGAGAAATTTGACCAGTGAAAGTCAATACTTAGAAGCCGGATTTCAGTGAATGTGGGAATGGCTGAGGCCCAGAAATGCTATGATAACATCAAGTGAATGTCAGAGGAGGGAGTCAGATGCCATCACTGGTCCTGCTTCATACAAAGCACTAACTGTTCCCTTCCTTGTTCAGGGAGGCTTTGTCCACTACGGTGAGGTGACCAATGATTTCATCATGGTGAAGGGCTGTGTTGTGGGGACCAAGAAGAGGGTCCTAACCTTGCGCAAGGTGAGTAGTGCAGCCTGCTGTCACATGGGCTGGAACAGCTTAAGTGAGCTGTGCTGCCTCTGGTGCAGGAACAGGCTGACCGGGGAGGATGTGGAATTTCTCTCTATGGAGACTTCCAAAATCCACCTGCACGAGTTCTCTGTCACCTGCTCTGGCAGATTCTGCCTTGGCAGAGAGGTTGGACTAGATGATCTCTAGAGGTCCTTCCAATGCTAACTATTCTGTGATTCTGTGTGATCCTGACAGGCAGAGTGGGGCTCACCAGCCTCAAAGGCCAAGGGTGCAGGGATGGGATGGCGTATTGTCAAATGCTCCTTGCACATCATAGCAGCTGAAGTCAGAGTGACTGATTATATGTTAGATATGGAGGTGACAAGAAGTAGCCAGTGCACTGGCAGTCTGAAAGGGTCCTGCTGCATACTCAACTGGCATTTCTCTTTGTAGTCCCTGCTTGTGCAGACCAAGCGCCGGGCCCTGGAGAAGATTGACTTGAAGTTCATTGACACAACCTCCAAATTTGGTCATGGCCGTTTCCAGACTGCTGAGGAGAAGAAGGCTTTCATGGTAAGGGCACTTTCTGTCAGCTTTGTGTTGTGGATCACCATATTGTCTCTGATGGCAGCTTACAGCTTGACCTTTGGACTGTCACGCCAAAATTTCTGTGAAACAAAGTGCGTAGCTTCAGTCAAGAGGCTCCTGTCAACTTGGTCATAACTGCAGGAGGCCTGGGTTCTCACTTCTGCTGTGACTGCTTGATGTCTGAGAGGTGTTGCCATGTTTGGGCACAAGTTATTGGTGATGAAGCATGGAGCTGCTCCAGTTCCTATAAAAGCAGCTCAGGAGGATGGTGCTCGCAGTGGGTGGCATTCCCAGTTTGTCACTTGCTGGAGAAAGCAGCTGGGGGAGGCCGGAGTAGTGCCGTGCTCAGGACTCTGCAGGAGCTTCCCACCAGGTGGCACCAGCATCCCTGCTGTGGCACATCCAAAGGCATTGGATTGCTGCAGTGCGGCTGCGCCAGCTTAGGCTTTACAGCGGGTTGCAACATGGGAGGCTTTTTAGGCCTTGATTTCTTTGCAGCAGGAGGAAGGGAAATTACATTATTGTAATTGAGATGAGATGTCATTGGTGCTGACTGCTTCACGTAGTTTGGTTTTTGGTGTTTTTTTTCAGGGACCACTCAAGAAGGATCGTATTGCAAAAGAGGAGGCAGCATAATTGGGTGGAATCGTCCTGTGGCCTGTGTGCTCTCAGACCAAAAAATAAATGTTTTAAACAAATTAACTTTGGCTCTTGGTTTATACATTGCTGTGTCAAGTCTGGTACTTACTGCCAGTCCTACATGTGGGACCAACCAAACCAAGGAAGCAACTAAAGCTCAAGCTCGTGAGAATCCACCTTGTAGTATGGTTCCTTTAATGAGAATGGAGCTGCCACTGCTGCTCTTGGGAGAGCAAATATTTTGGAGCAGAGCAAGGCTTTTCTGGTCATGTGAAAGAGTAAAGCAGGAGCCCTAAATGCTGAGGTATCATTCCACATATTAATCCTCTGCTGAGTGGATGAAGAGCTTTGAGTCAAATGGGTTTTGAAATAAACTACTTCAGGCAGTTGAAACCACTAAATTTGAGGTATGTGGCTGATGCTTGTTGCCATGGAAACCCTCCAGTTTCTCTATGGTGGCGTGTAACCTGCACAGATTGCAGATGCTGTTTGTTGCTGTTTCTGAGGGCAGCAGAAGGCAGCAGGTACGGTGAGAAATTCCAAACTCACAGCAGCTGGCTATTCCTGAATCCATATCCCTTCCCTGGTGAATGGTGACAGGAAGCAGGCCTGCCTGAATGGGGGAGGAGGATGACTTCTGCCTCCCACCCTCTGAGAAGGAGAGAGAGCTTTGAGTGCCGCTAGTGTTGTGTTACTGCCTGACTCAAAATACTGGGATGGTTTTGTGTATCCTTCACTGCCCATAATTGGAGATGTGGCAGCAGCTGAGGCAGTAACTCCAGACCTTCCCACTCGAGTGTAGCACTGCCCTGGAACAGACCTGTTTTTGTGCTATTTGCTCTTAACTGAAGTGGGGGAAAATGGGATGTAGCCATTATTTCCTGTGGAGATGCATGAGAGCCTTCCAAGAGTTAAAAGGTGGTGAGAAAGGAAAAACATTTACCTTGTTTCCCTAGAAACCAGACTGGGTGACTGCGCAAGCTGGCTCTCTCCCTGTCAACCTTATTTAACACATCCACCTGCTGGCTGATTTCAGCCATGTGAAATAGGAGAGGTCTCACCTACTTTTTTTTCCTCTGTCACAAATCACAAATCAGCAGGTACATAAAGAACCTTAAATTAGTATTTCCCTGATGCAGAAAAATTGAACTCTCAACCTCTTGTCCATCCTGAGGCTGCAGTTTTATGGGCAGCTCTGAGGAGTGAGGTTTTCCCCCCACCTGTTAGCTTTAGGTGGGCTTTTCATTTTTTAAAGCTGGTATGTGCTAGAAATGGCATGGCTCTGAGCCAACCCTGTCTTCCACTGCTCTTTCTATTACACCAGTCAGATGCATCCAAGGGAACTGGGATTATCAGGATAAAGGGATGTGTTGGGTATGAGTGTCCATGACTAACTGCACTACTGTGAAAAATCTGTAAAAGCATCCGATTGTACCAAACCACACCTTGTGGTGGGAGCTCTGTGGTGGCTGGGGAGTCCCGATTGTATTTTGAAGTGACAAATGGCAGCAGAGGCTTTGTGTAGTCAAATCGGCATCTGAGTAGATGGAAGCAGTCCTGAAGAAACATTGTCCTTGTTGAAGATGCTCAGCGTGTCTGGCAGGAGCACTTGCTTTGTCTTGAATCCCAGTGCCAGACTTAGGTTTGTTTATTTTTAAGTGATTGTTGCTGACTGATAAAACACCGGATGGGGGAAAAAAAAACCACAAAAGTGGTTTCCTGGAATCTTGCAGACATCCAACGTCAGGAGGTGGCGCTCCTTCCTCGGTAGATGGTGTGCGAGAAACTTGTCCCCAAGGGCTTGCTGGTGGGACTGGCCTGAAGAAAAGCCCTGCTTAGCCGAGGCCGGGTCATCACGGCTGTATGAGCCCTCTTGACCCCTCTGAGGGCTCTCTGAAGCCCCACCATAATGCCCAGGCATCTTGCTGCGGGGATCTTGGGATCCTGGTTTGGGAGGTCCCTGCTGAGCCATGTGGGTGAGGAGTGAAGCCAGGGGATGCCAAGCTGTCTTCGGCAAAGCCTCCTTCTCCTGAAACCTGGGTCCACCCTGCAGCCCTTGTCCCTCAGCCTTCCTGCTCCTCTGTTTTGGGGACAGCCCCCAGTGCAATAGGCAGCAATTGTTGCAGGTCACACATTGGTCCAGCAGTTCTCAAGAGCCAAGAAACTGTTCTAGGATGACTTACGTTGTTTTGTTTCAAATTACCTTGAGCTTTTTCTCTTCAGCACTATCTTATTCCCTGCAGCTCCATGAAGGCCATGGTGGTGCTTCCTGATTGCATCTTCCCTACTTCAAAACATCCAACAGCACTGCACTGGTAAGAAAAGGTCCTTCACGCTGGTGCATTTCAGACCAACCCGAGAGCCACAGGAGGACAGGGACTGCCCTGACCCTGCTGAAGTAACACTGAGTGCCGTGGGAATGTGCCCTGTCCCAGCTGGTGGTGGGAGGGCTGTGGCTGGGAAGCAGGACTGGGTTTCACCCCCAGCACTCGGTGCTCCCCAGCTGCCAGCAGCGCAGGGGCTGGGACCCAGTGCTCCTGGTTGGGGGGCCGCTTTTCCAAAGGCATCTGGCTCCAGCACTGCCTCTTTCCCTTGCTGGAGATGAAACGAGATGCAGCTGGGACGCTGGAGCGGAGACCTTAGAAGTGTATACGGATGCCCGGGGGGGCAAAAAAAAAATTGGGTTCAAGTTGGAGGTCTTGGCTCCCGCAGTCAGCTTCACAAGTGGCCCAGCTGACACCCTGCCTCCAACCTCAGCCCCTGCCTTTGATCCCAGTGACAGGCAGGGAGCTTCAAGCATGCTTGATGCAGGGGGAGAGGGGCTGATGAGGGTGCCCCGGGGGAGCCAAGGCCAGGTTCACACATCACAGCAGCTTTTCTGCCAGAGCAGCTCCACTGGGCTTTTCCGAGGGCGGCATGCGTTTGATTTCCACCCCTCCCGCAGCCTGAGGATTTCTTTTGTACCTGACAACTTGCTGGCTTCTCACCAGCCCTTATAAGTGCCTGTGGGACCTGGGGGGATGGATGTGGTGGGGAGGTGGGTCCCCACAGAGGCACTCTCTGCAGGAGGAAAGGGGGTGGCAGGCAGCCCTGCTCCAGGATTGCAGTCCTGTGGGCACCCCAAGCTCCCCGGGCCAAGGAAAAGCCAAAGCTGAAGCTCCCTTATTCCCATGGCCACCAGGGTCTCCTCGACATGGGGATATCAGTGATCCTGGTGCAGTGCTGCTCACTGGGTGGGCATGGGACTTATGGGAGCCCACGTGAGTTTTGGGAAGTCTTTTCATCCTCCCCCAGCATGGTGCTGGGGAATCACATGTTTCTGTGGCGACTGATGGGCGCAGTGAGGAAGACTAAATTTATCTTTTACCGTCTCCCAACTTCCCCAAAACACAGTGCAGGGCTGTCCTCCCTTCCCAGTAGTGACAGCCCCTGTGCCAGGGTCCCCTGGATGTCCAGGTGCCACTCGGCTCCCCACAAGCCCCAAAGCACACCGATGTCAGGTGGCACTCTTGGTAGCATGTGTGGCACCAAATTCGAACCTGAGGATTTAATCAGGAAAAGGCATATGCAAGGATCTGGCCCAGTGACCTAAAGGATACAGGGACACCTCTCTGAGGCTGTCCACCAGGCTCAGGCACCACTTCACACTCAACTGCCCCATCATAGGGCTTTTTAAATATATATTCTTTAACTTCTTTATTGATGCCAGTGGCAGTAGAGACTGAATTAAGCCAACAGGGGCTGTTCCTTCTGGGCACAGCCATGCAGGGAGTCACTGGGAGAGGCTACATCCATGTACATCATTTCACAGGGATAATTCCCCCACCAGCTTTGTGGCTGGAGCTGTCTACTGTACACTCTTCTCCTATCTGCCACCATGTTTGAGGGGTGGGTGGAAACCAAAGTTCATTTTTCCCTTTGGGAATCAGCCAGCAAGCAGGGCTCTAGCAGACCAGGTCGCTGAGGAGCTGTTGATGGCGGGAGGTATTTATAATCTTTGTTTGGTTCCAGCAAGGCTGGACGCCCACTCCCGCTTCCCTCCATACAATAAGATCAAACAGCTCCAGGACATTTCCTTGCTCCTTGCAGATGAAATTCTTGCATCTGCCGACCTGCTCCGCCCTGCCTGGGGTTGCAGCCTCTTCCTTCGCTCGAAGACATGGAGTTTTGGTGCTGCTGTTTTTTCTGCCCCTAACTGGGGGATTTGGTCATTTTTCCCACCTCACCCCCCTCCATTTTCAGAGCTCATGGGTGAGTGGTACAGGACTGGGACTGTGACACCTTCTGCACCTCAGCTTCATCCCCTCTCCCACTTTTGAGGGACCTCAGTTGTGTCTGACGTGCAGGATCTGCCCATGGATGTCACTGCAGCCAGGGCAAGAAAGCAGGAGCATACTTGCTCATGGCAAGGGCCCAGCAGGAGTTTTTATCTATCTGTCCCACACGTCCATCCTCTTCCTTGGTGCCTGGCTCTGGTGACAAGCAGGGCTTAAGGAGAGGATGAGATCCTAGGAGTGCAATACCGCTGTGCCAAACAGGTGGTCTGCATCACCAGTGATGTGAAGGCAGGATGTACATCCTTGCTGTTGAAACCTACTGCTGCTGGCCCCATCCCAGCCAAGGGCCCTTGCCATACATGTTGGGGATCTCCCCAGACCCTTCCCCCAATGCCTGTTTTGCTCTGGAGATCTCTGCCAGGTGCTCAGCAGTGGGAGACCACCACTGCTGCTGCCAGGGGTAAAGAAGCAACTGCTCAGCATCCCTGGGGAGGTGGCACCGAGCACTGCCAAAGGCCAGCTGTCCCCCAGGCTCTGCTTGATGCGGAGTGGAATCATCCCCTGGCACTCAGCCACTGGCAAACAAAGGGGGTGGTGAGCAAATGCCAACCCAGCTTCACCTGCCTCCCCTCCAAGGAGGGCTCTCCTGTGGGGCAAGAGCAGGCCCTGAGGATACTGGTCAGTTGGTAGAAGCTGTGGCTGGCCATATCCCAAGGTGGACTGTGCTGTCCTGTTCATCTCCCAAGCAGGGATCCACTCCCCTCTCCCAGCAGGAGCTTTCCCAGGTGTCACTGGTGTCAAGAGGCTGCTGGTGTGGCTGGGGGGCCTCACTGTAGGCAGCAGATGCAGCCGCTTTTCATGTCCCTGCTCACGGTGTGGCTCACACTGAATCTTTCAGCAAGTCCCTGTGATCTAGGAGTAATTATGGGTTTGGGACAGATGGAGGAGTAATCAGATTTGGGGCAGCCAAGAGGGAATTTTAGCAGCGGGGAGGTGGCAAGGAACAGCACAGGGACGGTGAGCGCCCCCAGGTTGCTGAGACAGGTCTCTCCGCTGTGGAAGCGTGGGATGCGTGCCAGAGGAAACAGGGGAGACGGCGGCGGGGCAGGGACCCAGGTGCAAACCCGCACAGGTAGCAGGGCTGTGACTCAGCCACCCAAGGGAAAGCGCCGCGGTGCCTCAGTCATCGGCACAGCCGTGTCTAGGAGCGCTCCGGCAGGGAAACCAGACACGGCATCAGCTCACCAGCGTCCTGCTCCAGCAGCCGTGCCTGGCTGCCCCAGGGCCCTTGGGGTGCAGGAGCACTGAGCTTCCAAATTTAGCCAATTTCATTTTCATGGGGAAAAGCACCTCTTTCCTCTGGAGTCCCAAGAGCCATGTGTACCCCAAAGCTTTTCTGCCCCTCTGCTCAGCCTAATGTCAGAGTCTGATGGGTACCAAACATGGAGACCCCTTCTCCTTGCAAGCAACCTTCCCTCTTCCCTTTCTCTGCAAAGAGTTAAATGTCTCTCCAATTCAGCACTTTTCCCCTCCCTCCTGCCCCCGGGATAATGTTTAACCTAGCTCATTGCTAATTAAATATCGATGACCTCAGGCAGGTTTTGTTATCGTCTGGAAACACCTGATGCATGTGTCACCAGAAAGAGTTTTTCTCATCTCAAGTACACCGGCAACCCTTGAACTCCCTTTGGCTTTTCCCTCCCCACCCCACCGCCAGCCGCCCCTGCCTGCGGGCACCGAGGCTTTGCTGGCTGACGAGCAACTCGTGTGGGCTTGTTGTTGCCACTCCTAATTGCAGGGGACAAACATGATGGGAAGAAAAGGCTTATTCCTCCTTTCTTTTCCCAAAGCATGGCCATTTCTGCCTGCCATCTGCACCCGAGCACGCTCAGCTTGAACTTGGTGGACTTTCTTCATCTGGGCTGAACCTGTGCTTTCCCTGCTCCTGTCAGCATGGGAATGGCCCACTCGGGAGCTTGGCTTTCCAAAATATCTCCTGGGCTTTCCCAGGGGGCGCAGCAAAGTCCCAGAATGAGAACTCCCCATCCCCTTTTCCCCTGTCCACCAAGGCATACCTGGAGCAACACCACCAGACTGAGCAGACTGGAGCTAAAAGCCTTAAAGGCTGCAATGGAGAATGGGATAGAAAAAAAGGGTGCAAAAGAGAAAGACAATGAGAAAGGGGAGGCTGTGAAGGGATTGGAGATGTTCTGGGAGGGGATTGTGAGTCCATTTTAGGCAAGATGGGCTATTATCAGGGCAAAGCCATATCCTAGATGGGTTTGAGACAACTGTGCTCCTGAGCAGGATGCACAGAAGCAGGGGGGACTCCTCAGAACCTGCATGGCAGCTGGGGTTTCTTGCCAGTTCCACCAGCCTCTGACCCTTGCTTCTCCAGGAGATCTCCTGGCCCTGCAAAAATTCTAGGGGCAGGTTTTCTTTGTGGTGAAGAGCAGAGGCTTCGCTGACATAATTTTCACACTCGGTAGTATAAATAGCCAACTTGAAAAACAAAGGAAAACTCCCCATGAAGACCATGTAAGGCAGAGCTACAGTTGCACCATTTATTTATTCGCTCACCGTAGCTATTTCCTGCCTCTGTTGGTCAGAGACCTCCTGTGTTGGCCAAAAGTCAGCTTTTCCTCCCTCAACAGGAATTTATGGATCAGCAGCACCACTGTTAACCAGGGGATTACAACCTCCTGGCTCTAGCAAGACAAAGTCACGCCCACAGTTGGCCTCGCTCCCACCATTTGCTCCAAGGTCTGGTCCATCTGCTGGGCATCTACAGGGCAGTGGTCATCTCCCATTAGAGCAACAAGGCCAGGGCTAAGGCTGGAGGGATCCAGAAGGTTGGAGGAATCAGAAGGCTGGAGGAATCAGAAGGCTGGAGACAGCATCCTACTCCAGCTTTGCTCTACAAGGCTGGCATTCACTGGGTGTTGCAGTAGGCAGAAATTCTCCTTCTTCTTCCATCTCTGGGACATCTCTTGCATTACACCACCTCCAAGACACCCACAGCCCCAGTGTGAATCAGATGCCCTGTTGGAGTGGGACACAGTGGCATGGTTTTCAGGCCATAAAGCTGGGGGTTGTCACTCAGGCGCACCCAGACTGTTTTTCCTGTCTCCCAATCTGCAGGTCCCTGCTGTGCGAGGCAAAGGGAGCGCTTGGTTAGGGATGAACCCAGCACCTGTAAGGGGAAGGAGGGTGCAGACACCTGCACATGCACAGACCTGGCTTGTTCAACAAACTGGAGCTAGGCTACAAATGCATCTTCTTCAGGCTCCAGCTGCACTCCTGCTCCACAGCCCCTTCCCAGTGCTTGTTGCTGCCTCCAAACCCACCAGCAGATTGATCTGCACATGTGCTTCCTAGCTCACTTCAGGCAGCACCAACCAGGCTAGCTCAGGCCCCTTCTTCTCTTGCCTCAGCTGTGACAGCCAGCTTTGCATGGAGTGAAGCGGGCAATTCTTCTCCAGTGGCTGCACCAGCATGCTGGGAAGGAGGCAGCTCCTCAGCAGGAAGCGGTGGCCAGCAGCTGGGTGTGAGACCTCCTCCAGAAGATCCAGGCAAACATTTCGGACCATGAGTGAGGGATCCCTGAATTTTAGATCTCCAGCTGAGATGGTAAGCAATGCCAGCTGTCCCTTGGGCACTCCTGAGGTGGAGGCACGGACACACAGGTTCAGGGATACTGCTGCATGGGAGCATGTCTGCAGGTATTAGGTCCCTTGGTCCTGCCTGTAAGCCAAAGCTGCCTTCAGTTCTGCTCGTGGCTGAAGCCAAATTACAATCGCCCTTGCCTGCTCCCTGGAAAGCTGGGAAATGAAGCTGGCCTGGCAAGGGAGAGCAGGTGTGGTACCTGCTGCTCTGACAATTGCTGATGGGTACAGGAGCATTTGTAGGGGCAGTATCAGACCTGCTTTGCCCAGCCACCATTGCCAGAGTGTGGGGATGGAAGTACCTGCTGGCAGGGAGCATTTCCACTTTCTGGGTGCTCATTCTCCTACCTGAAATCCCCCTCATGCACCAGCAGCCCTGGGGGACAGGGAAGAGGGGATGCCAAAGGTTGGTATGAGCTGTTTGGAGGCCCCACTCAGTCTGGCTCCAGGGAGGGTCCTCTCCAGCGGAATGTCTCCTTGGTCATTGTTATCAGGATAATTCTCCAGCAGCTTGAATCCTGTTTTTGTGCTGGTGTTGCCTGGCTCTACGGGAGCGAGGGGGGAGAGAGAAACACAGGAAACGGCAGCGACGGAAGCAGAATCATCTCCTGGAGGGAGCGAAGAGCTGCTGACGCCACTGAGGGGAACAAAGACTTAGATTCAGAAGGACTTATACATGGGCTTGTGCTGGAGACGGCCCAGACAAGTAGGATCAACCCCAGTCCCACCCCTCTGGCACACTGCATCTCCATCTCCTCCAGCCCAAGTGCTGCACACTGAGCTCTGGGGTGCAAGGAGACCTTGCAGGTCCCCAGCTGAGGAGTGGAGGCAGCTGTAGACTCACACTGATGTTCTTGGCATGGAGAAGCCCCGGTGAGGGTGACCTAGGGGATGTCCTCTACTCTACCCCAGCTGCAGCAAAAGCTTTGGCTGGCATGGAAGAGCGAGGGCAGCCATGGGAACAGCACAGCACACGGTGACAGCGTGGGCGCCGGCCTTGCTGCTGTCTCAAAGCTCTCCCCTCCACCACCCCCCAGTGCCAGGGGGGCTGTCCCCACGCCTTGCATACACAACAGGCCCTCTGTCCTGCAGGCACAAATGGGAACTTTGAGTAAAAAGGTCAGAGGGCTTGGCCATCTGTCTCGCTCTGGGCTGGGAGGAGCGTGCAAGCCCCTGCCTGGTAGATGCACAAGCTGCCCCTGTCCTCATCCCCACCCATGGCACCTTTAAGGTTCAGAGGAAGCCTCCATGTGCTTCCTCGCTTGAAGCTGCAGTCAGGAGTGCTGCATCCCAGGTGCTAAGGGCTCTTCTGCATGGCTCTTGGGCAAGAAATCCACTCTCCCAGCACGGGACAAAGCCTTTGGGTCTCCCAGGTCCTGGTCCTGTGGGATGCAGGTGTCCCAGCTAGGATGGGCTGGGGAGCTTGGTAAGTCCTGGCCTTGTGCATCGCAGTGGAGAGTGATGACAGTGGATGTAGCCTTCTCCTCAATGCACTTGTGCCAAGGAAATACCCCCCATCTAGTCCCCATATCCCTGATTCCAAGAAAGGGATGTGTACCACAGCTGCAAGTGATGGAAAGCTTCCATTTCTGTTACAAGGGACAGCATTGACATATCAGACCCTTCTGCGGCTGAGGAGTAAGAGCCTGTCCCAGTCCCATCAGATGCAGATCCCCTTGGTCCATAATGCTGTTCCCATGGCACATGCACTGCCTGCTCCAGAGCCAGGGAGAAGGATTTCCCCTATCAGCAAAGCCCTGAGGTTGAGTGATGCTGTGGGGCACTGCTGACACTTGGGAAAGCACTAGGGACCATGGAACCTTTCGGGGTGGCACTGCTGGGAGTAAACTTACAGCACCCCTGCTCTGATGCCTGCAGGAACAGCAGCACAGCCAGAATGCTGCTGGTGCCAGGAGTGCTGCTAATTCCCAGGGTCTGTCTTCACGACCAGTGTTTGTGGCTGGAACACGAATGCCAAAATGTCATTAGTCCCTTATCTGCAATGTATCTGGGTCCCTTTGGTACCCACTCACCCTCCAAAAATAGCCCAGCATAAGAAAAGAATACATCCCTAAAATAGCACAGCCACTTGGGTTCTCCAGCGCTGGAGCTGACACCTGGTTAAATGCCCACTGTGGCTTTTCAGGGAGATTTCAGGTCTATTCTTCTGTACTTTCCCAGCCTAAAATAGCAGCCACACCTCACCACACTGGGAGAGCAGCATGTGCTTTCCAACTTTTTCCCAAAGCAGGGATGCCTGCTACCCAGCTGCCCTGTGCCACCCCAGGGCACCACCAGCAGTTGCCCTGTGTGAGTCCCAGGCAGGACCCCTGTGCCCACACTGCCTATGGTGGGGCAGGGAGGTGAAGACCCAGAGCACAGTGAGGGCCAGGTGAGTCGTCCCTAGGGATGCAGTCAGCAATGCAGGAGGAGCAGGCTGGCCAGCCGCCTCTCCTGAAAAGGAGAGCTGCTGAGGAGGAGGAAACAGGGAGGAAGGAAGGCCTTGTTTGTCTGTTCCCAGAGCAGTGCAGGAACTGCTATATGAGGAATTACCTGACCTCACTTACATCTCCAGATGCTTTTCACCGGCTTCCTTGAGCCTCCCCCAGCTCCTGCAATCTTGCCCTACATCATGCTGCTGCTGCTGCCTCTCCTGAGCTACCCTAGCACTGGCAGCTGGTTTCCTCCAGGCTGCAATTCCTTTTTCATCTCCTTACATTCCAAATTTATCCACACCTGCTATTCCTCCTGAATGGTCCACATTCACTCCCCACATGTAGGTTCAGGAACCTGGCTCTGCTGGGCAGGCAGAGCTTGGCCACAGGGCTCTGCCCACCTGGGAAGGCAGGGAAAGCCATGGTGAGTGGGTGGTTCATGAGCTTCCAGTCACAGAGAGGATGCTGCAGGTGTGGGGTGTCCTGTGGGATGCTCTGTGGGATCCAGGTGGGAAATTGGGGAACTCAAGAAGAAGGAAATTGGGGCTCTGCATCTATCACTGACACGTGTTGGCCTTTCACAGCACATTCCGATTCTACACATCTCATGCTGCTCCCTGTGCAGCCCCTGCCTCATGCACTGTTGCACGCCTGGACTTCTCAGCATCTGTGAAGGATGAGGGGATAAAACCATGACGCAAAGGTTTCATGCTCTTTGTAGACTATTGCTTCCTCTCTTGCCCAGCCCTTTAGAAGATCTGGGCAAAGATGTTTATGCAGAACACAAAAGGTTTAAGGATGTGTGTTGGATAGTGAGGGATGGAGCCCAGCATGAGACAAATGCTGATCTGGAAGCAGGATTCAGCACTGCTGCTCTTCATATTAAACAGTGTTTCCTGGGGCAAGTGGTGGAGGAGGGGTGAAGCTGTTGAGTTCAGGAGGGCTGGGAATCAAGAAGCTAGGATGCTCCCAGGCAGTAGGATATAGTCAGGGGCTGGTGTGTCTCGGAGCAGGGATGGAGGCACATTTTGTTGCAGAACAGACCTGACTGTCACAAGTGTCCAGGAGCAGGTCTGGGAAAGAAAGCATGGAAGAGTGTACAGAGGAAGGGGAGATCCACAATGGCATGTGCTAAACGGAGGCTAGAGCAGGGATGTTTTTGGATCAGGGAAGACTTCTCTTTCAGGGACTGTGCTGGGAAGGGAGCAAATGCTCAGAGTACCTCCAGGGACAGAGGTGCCCCCTAAAACAAGCTTGAGGGATAGAGGGCAATGGAAATGGCTTGCTGAGGTACATGAGAGAGAGCTGGGAAGGCAGAAAGTGGGAAAACCTCCTCACCCTGTGAAAAGCTTTGTCTTCTTCCATGGAGGTCCTGTTTAGCTGGAGACTCTCAAGTTTTTTGCAACCTCATAGCACCCCATCAACCCACAGTTAAATTAGGGGTTGAGGCTTTCCAGGCTGGGGCAGGAAGGGGGGGATATGAGTCAAAACAGCAAAACCAGCACTCTTCAGAAGGCTAATTTAAAGATTGGGAAGGATCTTCCAATATAACAGGTTATTCCTAGACTTAGGAAATGAACCAAGTAGCCCACCAGCTCAGAAGGGACCACGGGGAGGCCTCATATCTCTGAATTCAACAACCTGTTGTGCGAGCTGAGGTCACTGGTCATTGCAGAGGACAGGAACTCAGGGAGAGGAAGAGGGGACCGGATGCTTGGCCAAAATACCTTAAGAAGTGATGTTAAGGATATCCCCTCTCCCCCAGAGCCAAGATGTGACATTACCTCCCCAGGGCTCAGTGGAGAGTGGTGGTGATGGGGTTGATTGCACCAGGTGTTCCTAGGAGAGGGTTGCCCCACACCTCTTCCCAGCTCCATCATTTTTCTTAGCGTTCCTCTGAGTGTAGTGCTTGTTCCTCCCTGCCCCCCTTTTTTTCATTTTGACATGAGAAGCAGTGAGTAAAACCTTCCAAGCCCAAGCAAACAGGACACATGTGGGTCAAGACTGAGCAGGGAGTGGTGTAGTGGCAGAGGCACAAGATTGCTCACCTGGGAGAAGCCATAGGAACAACATGATGGGAGTTAGGAGGTTTGGAAGGACCTGTGCTACAGCAGCAGGAGAAGCAAGAAGCCAGCTTGAACATCATGCTTAGCATCATGAGAAGGGTTTGCCCTTCTCGTCGTTGAGGGTCTTAAAAGCACATTAGCCTGTCCAATTCCATTGCCCATCTGAGCAGGAGTTTGCCATTGCTCAAGTCAGCTGTGAACCTCAGCAGTACTTTCCCAGGGAGGTGTGGGAAAGCCCTGCCAGCACAGGGATCAGAAGTTCTGAGGGGATATGCCCAAGCTTCTTGGCCTGCCTCTTGTCTAGCAGAAAAGTCATGGCTGAAGGACTCATGTCACCTCATGCAGGGAAGGTGGTACAGCCCCTTAGGGTCCCTCCAGTCACTTGATAAACAAGCCTGACTGTTTGAACCTTAAAATCCTCAGCAGAGCCCTGTGAAATTCTGATGGTTATCCAAAGAGAGGGGGCTGTGGTCATGAGCGAGAACGTGTCAGAACATGAGAAGAGATGCACAGCTTTCCTGGTTCCTGGGAAAGGAAACCACCATCTGTTAACAGAAAGAGGAATTCTGATGGAAGAGCAATTTAATTAATCTCTCTAATTAAGACAGGTGACAGGCTGCACATTTCCCTCCCGGAGAGACCTTTGTAGAGACCTCAAGCAAGGATGCTCCTGACCTTGCCCTTTTCAGTCAAGGCCAAGTGCCAGAGAGAGAAGAGAAGCTCCAGGTCCGCAGCACCCTCCTTGCTCCATCCCAGTACTTGAAACCCTCTTGGGCCAGATGGGACTGCTCTGCAGGCCTGGCTAGTCATCAGCCCCTGGGATGCTGGGAACCAGTAGCCAGACCAAAACAAAGCACCCCATGTCTAGGACAGAGAGATCCAACAGCATCAGGCCAGGCTATGTGCAAACCTGCTTTCCCTTGCAAGTCAACATCTGCTGAAGGCCCTTACTCAGGCTGTGCTTAATCCTGGCAGCTGCGTCATCCTTCCCCTCTCCCCAACCCCCTTTTTCCCCTGAAGAAATTTCTACTAGATTTTTTTTTTAATTGGCATTGTCCGTTTGATCCCTAGTTCCTATCCAGGCAAAACAAGGCATGCATCTTACTGGAGACAGGATAGAGGACTCTTGGAGTTAATAGTTTTCTCCATTGTCTTTCAAATGTGTGCTGAGATGTCCGTAGCTGGGGGACCCATTGTGCTGCCTTCCTGCTTGTTTTTCCAACAGTCTCCAGTGAATAAAAGCATTGCAGGGCTTGTAATACACTTTCCATGACCTCTAATCTTGCTGTACGATCTATTTCAATTGCCAGGTCGAATACAGTATTCATTAGCAGTGGTTCCACCTCCATCTCATCTACTTCTCCAAAACTCAGCCCCGAGCTATCCCTGCCTGGCTCCAGCTTCCCTTGTCTGCACCACCACATCCACTGCCCTCATCCATACCTTCTTCTCCCTCCTCCCTTCTTGCTGCTCTTCCAAGTCATGTGTCTTCCCCCCTTCCCCTGAGCATCTGATCCCTGGAGCTGTTGGCATAGGGGTGTGCTGTGGGAGGGAGGTGACTGATCCTGGTGAAGGTATGCCTGCATCTTCAAGAACATGCTGGGGACCATCCTACCTCTTCATCCCACCACAAGTGGGTCGCAGTGATGCCACACAGTTACCAGCACTGGCAGTACAACACAGAGCCAAAGCAATGGCTGGAGGGGACTTCAGGGTAGACAAAGACTGTGGGTTTGCCTTCCCACCCTGGCTATGAGCTCACTCCGCTGCGTGGGTTTGATGAGATTCCCAGATGCACAGGCACACAATGCAGCAGGGAAACCCTGTTCTCCTGCAGCTATTTTGCATGGTTTCTTTGGGAATGTGTGCCCTTCCTACCACTTTCCTGTGGTGCCGGAAGCCCTCAGGTGTCGCTCAGCTAGGACAGCCACCTGGGCTTTAAGGATGAGTCACCCCCTCTTCCCGTGCTTTTCTCAGGCTTCCCTTTAGCAAGGACTGGCAACAAACAGCAGGAATGAATCAGAGGCCAAGATGGCTGAGAGGCCAGAATCCCATCCCTGGGCATCCCAGCATATGTGTCCCAGCTGCAGCACCATGGGGGACTGTGCATTACCCATCACTGAGTGACAAGGTCTGGTGACCCCAGGGGATAGAGAAATCTCTGAGTTGTCTCACTGAAAGCTGTGCTCAAAAAGTCTCTTCCTAAAAGGACTGAATTCCAGCCGTGGTCTTTTCCATCACCAAAAGGACATTCACAGAGCTTCCTCTGGACAGAGCAAGGATCCCTTCCTGCTCCAAGGATTTGTGCCCAGGCCAAGGATAAAACACAGCTCCATCCTTTGGCCTTCTTGCTCTATCACCATCTAGACTTTTCTCCATGTTGGTTTTTTTCTCATTTGCTTATTCACACCACTGTGTAGACTCTGGCCTGGATATCTGTGTCCACTTTGAAGAGCTGACAAGTTATTCCTCTTGAACTGCCAGAGTAAATGGCTGATCTCCCTGCTGTTATCAAGGGGGTGTGGGCAGGAGGGTGTGGAGCTGGGGCACCACCACAGCCCAAATCTCCAGCCAAACTTTGTCAGTCACATCTGCTGAGGAGGCAAGCACAGTCTTGCTCTGGGATTCCCGAGCACTGTGCAGCTGAGAGTCTCTTCAGAAAATCGGCACTGGGCTGAGCCTTACTGGGTCTGACTGCTTGCAACCCTTCTGTCTTCTTCCCACTTCCCAGAGAGCCCATAACACACTTGTACCTCACTGTGCCACATTGCTAAGAGGCATCACATTGCACTGGAGGCATCACAGCTACAAAAACATGAGGTGGGGAAAAAGCTTGGCAAGCAAGATTTTCTGGACTGTGTCATGCAGGGGAAAAGGGGATTGGATTAAACAGTCGGAGTGGTTGCCTTTGGATTTAGAAAACATAGCTGGAAATCAGCCTCTCCTTCTGGAGATTGTTCAGATAGCTGTAGAAGGGACTCATGGTTTGGTAGTGCTGTTCCTCTGTGCCTCTCTTCCCAGAACTCTTCACATTTGAAATCCATCACATAGTAATGATCATTTCAAGTCCATCACATAGTAACATTCATCATCGTCACATCTGTAGAGGCAGGAGATGGACTCGGGGTCTCTGAGAATTCAGAACATGGCCTGGCTATGCAAAGCCTGCACAGCCCAAGCTGGAGACAGCATGAGCAGGAGTTCAGGTGCTTCCTGCTCCCTCTCAGGAAGGTGGTGCTGCAGTGAAATGCTACCCAGTATTCTGCCATCTTTATCAGCCTTGGCTTTACTGCCCATAATCTCACTCCTCTTTTCCGAATTGTTCTTCAGGTTACAGCTGCTGATGTTAATCAACGGGATGTCATGCAAGGGGACCTGGGGACACTGGTCAGATGGTGAGGAAGGAGAGGGGCCATGGCTGGGCTGCTCCTGTGGGAGCAGAGACTGTGCCACAGAGCCTGTGGCAGGCGTGGGCACATGCCCAGGGGAATGGGCGCAGGGGTGGCTGTGGCCGACCCTTCTGTGGGCAGCCCAGCATCCTGGTAAGGTGCCCAAGACTCACATTATCTCTGATGAAAGGCAAACAGAAAGGGGAAAGTGAGAAGGAATTCCTCACCTGAGAGGCTTCTTATCACCTTTCCACTTCCCTTGCCCTGGAGAGATAGTGCAGCAGCTCAATGCTCTGTTGTTCCTCAGGGGGCCCCTCCTCCCCTATCCCCACCCGAATGGGGATGTGATGGGGGCTCCTCGCCCCACAGCTCACCAGGCACCCCTAGGCACGTACTCATTGCTATGTCTGAACCTCTGCCCTTATCTGACTGTCGCCCATAGCACCTTTGGGTTTTGCAGCCCTCATCACGCACACCAGTGATCCCCCATGGAGTAGAGAGCCTTTTGTTTTGGGAGTACCATGGTTTGCAGCCCTCATCACGCACACCAGTGATCCCCCATGGAATAGGGAGCCTTTTGCTTTGCTTTGGGAGTACCATGGTTTTGTGCTGGTCCCGGCACACTCTCAGCTGGGTACCAGTATGGACAATGCATGCTGGCTCCAGCCACATGACAGTAGTACAGCTTACTGCAGCCTTAGTCAGCAACACATAACTGAGGCAGAGAAAGAAAACTCAGGCTCTTATCAACCCTACAGTGAGTCGCAGTGTACTTACATGGCGACCAAAAGCAATTAAAGCTTCCACAGAAACAGGGTTGGTCAAGCTCACTGGCTGAGGATGGGAGGAGGCAGCTGCAGGTGGTTTTAGGCCCCTGTAGCAGTGAGGTCCTCAGGGCAGGCAGAAGAGCTGAAATCGTCTATGACACCACATGAGGGAGAGGCAGAGATGAGGAAGACCCATGCTCCATTCTGGCAGCAGCAGGGGAAAAATGCTGGATAATATCTTCATGAAATCTCAGGGCTCCTTCCACCTATCCCTGTAAGAAGAGCACTTGGGAAAGATTTTTTGCAGCACGCCAGCTGCCAGAAATGGTGAAGCTATTGATCATCAGGTTACAGAGCTATGGCATAAAATCATGAGAATCCAACGAGTGAACAGATGGCCAGCCTGAGCAGGGATGAAATTATTTTGTAGCAGATCTGACAAGCAGCTCGATTCAGTGTTAGTGCAAGAACCGGATTTGATTTGGCAGAGAAGACAGGGTGCTTGCAGGGCTTGGTAGTGCCACATTTATCGAGCTCTGAGATTTTTATTCATCCTGGGGTTGTTTTGCTCGAGTTGGGGATGCATTCACAACTCACTCAGCTGCAGTTCGATGTGGTTCCCAAATATTGGTATCCAGTTTCATTTTAGATGCAGTAGTGTATCCTGCCTGGCCTCCAGCTGCTACTCCAGACGTCTTGGTCTCCAGTAAGTTCTGTGGCAGATCTGCCAGCCCCCTTCATGTGTCTCACATACCCTAAGACATCTCAAATGGCTCTAAACCACTTCATTTTGGTAACAGGATCCCAGGATTATGGATATGTTGAAAAAAGTGCTTAATTCTGCTAAATTGTTGTCCTTTTCCCATAGTGCTTTGGGGATTTTAGGTAGCACAAGCAAACCTCTGAAAAAGTGGTTATAAGGCAATCAGAACAGAAGAGTCTGTTAAGCACAGGGATGTGGGACAAAATCTTTGCAGAGCCAAAGTCAAATAAAGTGCAAATATTTCCACTCTGTTTCCTCACGTTGGAGGTTGCAAGGACCCTTTTCTTGGTAACTGAGATCTCCCACAGAAATGCATCTCTAAAGGTCTTGAAAGTTTAGAGATGCCTGTGGCTGACGTGCTGATTTGGAATAAAACTAATCAGAAGTCTAACTGGAACCTGAAGAAGAAATCAGCTGAAGAGAGGAACTCTGGCCCAAAGAAAAGCCACCAAGGTTCCTTGCAGAGCCAACCCTGGCGAAGGTAGAGGAATATTCGTAGCTGAGAACAGTCTGTTTTTAGAGCTGTCTCATTCTGGTACCACTAAAGGAGAATGCCTGGGAAAGTCCCCTTATTTTTTCGTTGAAGAGGAGATGGTGCCAATGCACAGAAGCCTGGCAGAGTGCAAGGGCAGGTTCAAGCAGGTTCAGTCAGGGGAGGTTGGGCTCCGGAGACTTTACCAGCTCTGTGCAAGCAGAGAGCTCTGCTCTCCTGGGGCCTTCTGCTGGCAGCGTGCTTTGGTGGACCTCCTTCTGAAGGCAGGGTTTGGAAGAGTAGGTCTGCCTTCCCCCCTCACTCCTTATTCCCCTGGCTTACAGAGGAAGGATATGGAGAATGTTGGGAGGTGATAGCTTTTGAAGAACGATCCCAAAACAGAGGAGCCTCCTGGAGACATATCCAGGGGCACAGTAAGGTTCCACAGGGTCTGGGGCAAAACCCAGGTCTGTGATCTTTCCTAAATAAGGATGTCTCATAACGTAATGAGCCAGGCCTCTCTCAAGAGGTACCCAGGGGCAAACTGCTCTCACTTTGCTTTCTCCCCTGCCGCCCTGCCCACCCTCCAGCTCATCCTGGGCATGTTAAATGAATTAAAATTAAATGCATCTCTAATTTATCTCCATTCTATTCTCCCTGAAGAATGGTTGTCCCAGGGTGATCCCTCAGATAATGAGAACTGCTTCTGAAAATTAAAAAATACTTGTTACAGAAACCCCAAAACCAAATGCCCTGAGATTAAGGAGGAGGCTAAAAAAACCGGGTGAATGTAAATTTGCAGAGATTAGCAGCTGTTCAAATGCAAGATGATCACCCAATGGCATATGCTTCCAGAGCATTGACTAAAGCCCTACAGAACCATGAATAGATTAGGAAAAAATGCTGGCAATTGCTTTGACTCTGTGAGTGGTTTCATGGATATCCTTGCAGACACCCACCCCGGGCTGGTGAACCCTGTGCTACAGAAACCAGGGTGGGACTCACGACCCAGACATCTGATCGTGAAATTGGAGGAATATTTGTTACTGAAATTCCAGTGTGTTTTCCAGAGAGCAGAGATGAGGGGAAAGGCAATGACTGCCAGAATGGCTCCAGCCCCGCTTCTCTGTGAAGCTTCAGTAAGAAGCACAAATGACCCAATGTTAACAGGCCAGGGAGCGAAGGTCTTGCTCAACAGGCATTAAAATCATTGGCACTGTGAAGGTAGCACCTCATTGGGACGATAAAGGTGATGGGATCCTGTGCAGAGGACATTCCTTCACTATGTGGCACAGCAGGAGGTCTGACACAGTAAATTACAGCACTTGTCTGGGGACTGGGACAAGTAAGAGGAGAGCAGGTGATGTCTGTCGTAGGTGTGGTGCTAAAATCATTAAAGTCCCGCAAGTCCTGAGTTCAACACGGGGAGAAAAGAATAGCCAGTTATGGGAAAAGCAGATTGTGTAGGAAAGCCTTGAGCTTTCTGGTGTTAGAAGTTTCCCAGGGAGGGTCCAGGTGCTGCCCACACAAATCCAAACTTAACCCTGTGGAATTTGGCCAATTCCTCGCTCTCTTAATACAGACACAAAACCTTCCCCCAAGCAGGCGGCAACCGGGACCTTCTCCGACGTCCTTGTCCCTTCTATCCCCTTGTCCCCCTCTGCCCTGTGCCCCCGCTTCCCTTGCCCATGTTCAGCTGTTCCAGCAGCAGCCCCCAAGCTCTCCGCAGCCTGCGTGCCTGGCTTGGGTGACCTTTCCCCGGGACAATGGCTGCTATTGACTCCACGCAGGCACGGCCAGCGATGACATGGAGCTGCAGACGCAAGGGTCCCATCCCTGCAAAGGGGGTCCTGCCCAGCACAGCTGGGAGCGGGGGAGGCTGGCCTGGGAAAAGGGCTTTAGCCACGAGCCTGCCTTTCATGGCACTCGGTGGCTCCTGCGTCACACGGATGGCTCCGTGGTTAGACACGCTTCTTAGCCCATTTAGTCCCACTGCGAGGTGCCAGAACCTCAGCAGCAGAAATTAAAGTCCATAACAGGACTTTAGGAGCTGACAGTGGTGGGAAATACCTTCTCATGTGCCCACGCACCACAACAGCTTTGCTAGGGAAAAAAACCATCTCAAATAGCTTTGGAATGATGGATACTTTGATTCATTGAGTCCTTTGTAGCTGGGGTACCATGACAGGATAGTTGTATTTTAGTAAGCATTTTTCACAGAGAGTCTTGTGGATGTGGAACTAGAAGGCAGGGACCAATTTATCAACTAAACCCTACTGCTGGTCCTCTCTGCAGGACTTGGGATGTCTGATTCCCCACATCTGCCATGGGCTAACAATTCCTCCCTGTCTCATCAGGGAAAATAAATGAGTCAGTGCACACGCAGAAACTGCAAGATGGAAATTGATATCTGAATGCTGTGATGGCGATGAATATTACTATTGTTGCTACTATTGCTGGTGCCAGACAGGACTAAAGGATCTGTTCTCTGTAACTCAGGGTCCCTCCCCCAACGCCCTTCCAGCCTGCCCAGCAGAAGGAGGTCTGCATCACTCCAGATTTGGGATGCAGCAAAGGTGCCAATGAGGGGGAAGCCTGCCCCTTCAACATGCTAGCTTGAACATCAGAGGCAGAAGGAAAGACTCTTCTAGCTCCACCATAAGCTAAACTGCAATCTCTCAATCCAGAAGAGGCAGGGAAACAAATACATAATATTAATATAATAGAGCCTTTAGATTGGTAATTTCCATCAGTGCTAAAGGCAATGTCTCTGGAAACATGTAGAGTCAGGCAGGAACCTCAGGGCAAACCTCGAATGAGGACAGGCACCACATTAGGAAAATGCACTTAGTCCGGCATTGGCAGGTTTTAAAAGGTGCTCATGACTCCTGGCTAAGCTGGCATCTGGAATGTCCCTGCACCACCTCTGTTCATGGGTAGAAAAGCTCCTGAAGGAAGGGAGCATCCTCTCTCCCCATTCAGTGACTTATTCCAAGCCAGTCAGCCAGGTCACCCTTTGGACCACTGGTGAACCAACCTGTTTGGGCCCAGCAAACACCTTGCTGGCAACACCTGAAAGCTCTCACTGCCCGTTATCTGCTGCTGCCCTGGGGGGTTGCTGTTTATTGCATGAAGGAATCCCATTACACAACCCTACCTCTCCCTCCCCCTCTCCCTACCATCCTCAGCAAGAGTGGCAAGTGTCCCTGTGCACATATGTGCAGTAGTGTTTAAAGGTCCATATCACCCAGTCTTTGACCCGCAGGCCACTTAGCCTGAGTTCCCACATGTGTCCTTGGGAATGTACCTCCCTCAGAGCGGAGAACAGATACCTGGCATTTGCTTTGCCTGCTGGGAGAGTTTCCCTGAAGAGGTGGAAGAAAAGGAGGGTTAAATCAGGGTTTCATTAACCTAACAGTTGACTGCAACAGAAACTTGTCCTATAGAGGAATTGTGTAAGGAAACAGGCTGAGGAGAGAGAATACAGTGGGTTATTGCAACCCTGCTGCTTCTTCCAGACTTGCTTCCCTCAGCTGAGTCCCAGAATGGAGCAGCTCATATGGGTTTGGTTCCCAGCTCCAGGCTCATCAAACTCCATGTGGGCAAGGAAAAGGCAAGGGTGTGCATCGCCATCTCACATAAGAAACACAGCTGATCCCACAGGCATGGATATGGGGACGTGAGTGAGTCCATAGAGAATCTCCAGGCCATTTGCACAGCATTTATTCCCACGCAAGAAATTATATGGCAAAAATATCTCTGCACGCACTTATGTGGGCTTTTGGAGATGTGTGGAACATCTCTTGCTTAGAGAGCCATAGATACATATATGCCACATAGATATAGGGGTACTCCCCAGCATGAAGGGATCAGGTATGAGTGGTTTTCGGATTAGTTTCCACTGATCTTTAGCTTCTGCTCTCAGCAAAAGGGCTGGTGCCTCCAACCCAGCCATGCCTTCTTCCACTTCCTGCGTCTGCACAAGTGAGCAGGTGGCAGGGTGGCAAGTTGGAGCTGATCGGGCTGAAAATTATCCCAGCAAAATGAATGAACCAGAGGGGGAAAAAAAAAAAAGAGAATGCTCCGTTGGAGAGAGAGGGGAGAAGGCAAGAGAGCTGCTTTCTGCAGTTTTTTTCCAAGTGACTAGCGCCAATTTTGAAACCACACCCTCAGTCACAGACAGAGATGTAAATACGTCTGTTCCCAAGCAGAGCTGCGTTGTCGTGGGGACACCCCTCCTCCCCAAAAGCACCCTCTTGGCTGCCCTGCATGGCTGGGGCCAGCCATTCTGGAGGAGGAGGGCGGGAGAGGGATTTTGCTTGTGGAAAGTCTTGGGAGCAACTTTGGGAACTTATGAGAGCTGCAGAGGTGGAAGGAGGAACGGGGGAAGGAAGGAGGAATGGGGGAAGGAAGAGAGGAAAAAGCTATTGTCACTGGAGACGTCTTTGCGCATCTGGCATTGCTGAGATTCTGGTGGCCATGGCAGACCTGCAGAGAGTCCTGCAGGGAGCAAGCAAAGGGGAAGGAGAAGGAGAGGCCAGACAGGTTGACAAGAGGGTCCATTCCTAAAGCAGTGTTTTCTTGAGATAAGTCTGACCTATTTGCAGTCACTCCGAAGCAGCAGAAGGAGCCAACCTTTACGTCTGACTTGACCTTCTATTGTGGCTCAGACATTAAAGGAGATTAAGGCAGTGATCAAACAACTCCCAAACTTTGAGGCATATCCAGTATGGGGCCACAGCAATGCAGAGAAGCCCAGACTTGCTGGCCACTGCCAGGTCCAAAACAGCCCTTCTGGCAAGTCCTATCCTAGGCATATGCCAACCAGATGGACTGGGGAGTCTGGGGTGTCTGAAAGGGTCTAACTTGCAGTATATGCATCTGGCAACTGTTCATCCCAAAATCCTATAGGACACCTCCCAAAGCAAAAGCCAACCACCATGAATGACTTGATTTCAAGTTCAGGTCACTGTGGCAGCCGAGCATGCCAGAAGCATCCAGCATGCTATTACTTTCTGCTTAGTTAAGACAAACCCAGATTCAGACCATAAATAATTGGGGAAAATTAAGAGAATGAGAAGAAGGATGGCAGGAAGATACCAAAATCCATGTTTTATGTACCCCTGGTTGGCTGCTCCAGTGGAAAGGATGAGGTCTTGTTGAATCTTGGAGCAAAAGCCCCTTCTGAAAATGGGGAGCAGTGGGTGTACAGGATGATAAATTCTATCACCCACTGTTCGCACATGTACCTGGGCAGATTGGCACGGGCAGAAAAAATAGGATGTGAGGTCCTTCATTACTTCTGGACTTTAGGGACCAGAGTGGTCAGTCGTGGCAGGCACCTTTCCTCAGAAAAGGGGACAGGAGAAAAAAAAGCAATGCCTCCAGGGAATCTCTTCAGGGGAAACATGAAGGAAACATGATGTTCTACATGCTTCAATAGGATGTTCAGAGAAGACTCTATCCCCTTGCTGTGCCTCAGGTGGATGAATGCTCCCACTTGTGTTAGACAATCCCCTAATGTGGCAACTACAGTGTTCTGCTGTCAGTGTCAGCACTGCTCATGGCATGGTGTGTGCAAGGGGCACAGGCAGCCCCATCCAGATAGTGCACAAGTACAGGGAGCTCCCAGGTCCCACTCATCCTGCATGAGGTCAGGAGAGTTTGCCTGGAATGGTACAATGACCAGTGCATGGGGAAGGGCTAATATTTGGGTGCAGAAGGTAAAGACCTGCAGGCTGGGCTTTACTTCAAGTCCAACCAGAAATTGAGATAGCTGACATTTTAAAAAAAGTAGTGTTTTTTTTTTTTAACAGCAAGAAGGCATCCCAGCTGGGTCCAAGGGCCTGCGAGACGTGAGGGTATATCTGTACCACACTCCTTTATCGGAGTTTTTTCCATTCTCTGAGGTATCTCAACCCTCTGTCTGCCCAAGATAATGGAGAGGCAGCCAAAATGGCATTTTAAACTCTTGGCTCCCTCCACCAACAATTGGACAAAGCAAAGAGGCAGGATGGGAGAAACTGGCTTTCTGGAAACTTCTGTTAGATGGCAAAGGGTCACACCCCCTTCAATAGAGATTGGAGTAGGGGGTCATTTTACATCTGCCTTTAATGAAGAATGGTGGGAAGGGAAATTTAGCTCCGATGAGCTAATTAAATATATATATATATTTCCACTCTGTTAGCAACGGGAAAAAAAGCCTTGGAGCAGCTGCTAGGTCATTGTTTGCAAATTTAAAAATAAAAGTTTCTTGGCACAGATTTCAGAGATGGAGGCAGTATCTTGCATTGTCATTCCAGGGGTAAGGGAGAGCAAGTAAGAGAAGGATGAAGCCAGGCAAGGATAGTTCAGCTTGACTACGTGTTGCTCAGGTGTGTCTTGGCTTTTGAGCCTCTTTTCCCTCCGGCTGGTTTAGGTAATCAACATCCTGCCCAGATGGTGAGCCTTACTAGGGACAGATTTACAGGCCCCACACCCTAAAGAGCTGGGACTCTCCTGCCATGGGGATGGTTAATGTTTGGCAGTGCCCTGAGTACCTTGGTGAGGCTAAATGGCTCAAACTAGGCTCACCTGGGACCACCACCTAATTTAAGCTTCATTTAAGCTCAGGTCCAGATACCTGTTCCTTGCTTGACCTATGTATAGGTGTATCTGTGCTTAGCCTTGCACCCAGCCACCTTGGTTTTCTGACTGGTTATTCCAAGTGGTCTCCAGGACATACCTTGGACTGCACTGCAGCCTTGTTTCCAGATCTCTCTTCTGCTGCTCCTGACTGGATCTTGCCTTGTCTAAGGCTGTGACTGAAATCTGTCCCTTTCATGCCTTGACTAGGGTCACATCTGGCTTGTCCTCTCTTGTGGAGCAGCCCTATTCTTGCTGCTTCCTCACACTGGTGACAAGCCAGGCCATGGTAGGAGGCCTCATCTCCAGTGGCCTTGATGCTGGTTTTTCCCTTCCCACCCTGCTGCATCCATTAGTCTGATGCTTTCTGGCAGCCGCTGCACATGGAGCGGGAGACCTGAACTTTTCCATTCCCCAGCCTCCAGCGCTGCCAATCCCTCCGAGGTGGGAATAGGCATTAAAATCACTCTCCACCAGCAAATAGGACCTGGCTCTCCATTACACTATTGAGCCCCATGTGCTGTTCACCCTTTCTGGGAGGGAAGGAAGGGGTCATTCCCCTCTGCCCTAGCTGGTCCAGCCCTGCTTGGCTTCTCTGCTGGCTCGCACTATGTTGGCTGTGGCTGTGGCCACTGTCCCACTCCCTGTGAGCACCTAGTGCTGCTCCTTCCCCATTCCTGTCCCACCAATGGCTCTGGCATGCTCAGTGTGCTGCCATTCTGAAGAGCCTGCCCTCAAACTCTTGGCAAAATGGGAATTAATAATATTAGTAATAAAAAAGACTCATAATCCCCCCAGACAGATTATGCAGCCAGGGAAAGAGAGCCAAGCATGGGGGGCCCAGCTGGCCTCAAAGGCCTGTTCCACCTGCTTGCCAGCCCAGCGACCCAGCAGGGAAGGGTCAGAGGAGGCTCCAGGGAGACACTGTTCAAAGCTGAAGGAGGGTGGGAAGAGTTTTCCTTGCTTTTGAGTAGGTCTCCCAGCTCACCTACCCAGATTCCACTATTGGAAAGGATCTCTACACCTCCAGACACACCACAGATATTTTGTCTAACTTCAGTTAGCTCCTGGTGTCCATTCTTGCACAGAAAATGCTGCTGGCCCATGCTCCCCTTTCCAATGACACTGAGCAGTGCAGTCAATATGCACAGTCTAGGTTTTTTTTCCTCTCTAGGAGCAAGACAGAAAGGCTTCCCGTGCGTGCACTTAAGACATGTCTGTTCATCAAGAGGTGTTGGCTCCCTCCTCACAGTGGTTATGGGAAGGCCTTTTTGTTTAAAGAGGAAAACAAATGAATAGATTCCCCTGACACCCAGACTTATCAGGCACAAACCCAAGGGAGTCCCTTGTTTAAACATTGGGAGTACATTACTGGATAATACCCCTCCTATCCCTTCCCTCTTGGCTTTTTCTTTCAGTTGTGTTACGCATTTTTCTGCCTCTTTTTGTTCTTTCTGAGCTTCTTGCTTCTGGTCAGACCTGCGTGGGGCAGTGAGAGTCCTACAGGCCAGAGTTTCTGGGCTGGAACAGCACCGGGGCAGTGCTGCTCCAAGGACTTGCCATGGCAGAGCTGTAGGAGAGGATGCCATGAGCAGATGGAAACATATGGAGAGTGTTTGGGGCACGTCAGGGTCAGGACATGAGGAGGCTGAAGTGGGAGAGAAAGTTTCCTCTCCCCTGATCTTAGGTTTCCCTCCCTTCTCTGCACATCTAAGCTGGTGAGAAAAAAAATGGTGTGCTCTCCTCCTCCCTGCCCTACAAAAACAGAGTCTAGAGTCAAACTTGGAATTCCCCTCTGTCTCATCACTGGGGAGACAGGGTCTTGGTGGTGATCTCACCCCATCAGAAATCTTTCTGTGCGAAGGCTAAGCAAGCAATGAAGAGGGAGGCCGGGAAGGAGGAGGGGAGTTATGGCAGGAAACCAAGAACACATCAGACACTCTAAATTTAGATCTTTTTATTCAGCTTGGACAATATTCCTTGATTTCTCATTGTTCGTGAGAGGGCAGAGGGCAGGGGATCTATTGAAAGGCTTTGTCCTGAGAGATGCCACTTAGTCTGGGTATACAGGGGGTGGAGGAGCCACAGATGGTGTTGGTTTGGCATGGGCGAGAGGTGTGTGTCCTACAGCTCCAAATGGCCTTTGGATGGGGTGGTAGGGAGGGGGTACCTCTGAGCAGCCCCGGTACCTGTAAGGCAGAGCTCAGGGCTCCCCTCAGCCCTGCACACCCAGTGCATTCACAGGCAAGGCAGTGTAAGGAGCAGCACGAGGCCCCTTGGTGAGCACCCGTGACCGGTGAGCGGTGCCTTTGCTTTGGGGCAGGTCCCCATGCCAGCAGGGTGTCAGGCACAGGGCGTGTAGGATAAATACACACCCACTCTATACGTCTCACTGCTTTTCCGGCATTGCAGCTCAAAGTCTATTTTTAAACTCCCTCCTTTATTACACAGGCCAGCAGATAGCAGCAGCCTGCCTCCTGCCATGCCGGGCATGCTGCTCTCCCACACACCCTGGGGAGCAGGGTGTCCTCCACACCACATGGGGGGCACCCTGCCCAGTGATGGGGATGGGGCGCAGGGTGGGCTATGGGTGGGCATGAGCCTCATCTGCCCAATCACAGGCTCAGGCCACGGTGGGTGCAGGCAAGCCAAGGTGCCTGGCTGCATTTGTGCTGTTGTGAACCAGCTGCTGATGCAAGGGTGCTACAGAGTATTTGGTCCCGCTGTATTGATGGGATGTCAGTTTTGCTCAAGGCTTAGGGGAGGTAAATGAGATGAGAATTGGGTGCAGCAGCATCAAATCAAATCCAGTGTCGGCACAACCAGATGGGTGCAGGCAGGAGGACCAGCTCTCACAGGCACAAAAGGTCTTTGCAGGTGGAAAGGTCTTCGCAGGTGGAAAGCACACAGGGCTTTCCACCTTGGCTGAAGCTCTTACTCCCACTGAAGAGCATTTAGAGTGGGTTTTCCTCTGTGAAGTGAGTAGCAATAGCAGGTGGTGGGCAATGGGGTAGGGAGAGCCACTTGCTTTTGGTTTTCGACCCTCATCTTCATTTCACATCATGAGTCATGTTACGTTCTGAGCTGAGTAACTGCTGGGGCTATTTTTATTTCAGCTCAGCAAGCTTCCTTCTCTCTGCTGCCGCTGCCACTGTCACCGTCACCGCCACCGCCACTCGCTGCAGACCCAGGGGCAAAGGATGGGGAGATGGTGAGTGGCAGAGGGCGAGGGCAGGGGAAGCAGTGTTTGGGGTGGTGTCAGTGGAAAGGGGGACCGCTGCCCACCTAATCAATTTGGAAACAAAAATAGTATATGCCTTTTGAAAAACAACAGATGACCTGTGATGTGTGGTGTATTCTCACACACATACGTATATATGTATTATACTGGGAAAGGGGAAGGGGGGAGGGAGAGAAATTCCTTTCGAGTGCTATTCACCAGTCTGGAAAAATAAAGAAGGAAAGCAGAACATTTTTTCCTTTCATCAAAACAGGAAAGAGAGGGGGAATGGGGTGGGGAGCAGATCCATAGACATAATGGATGGTTGCCAGTGTAAGGAAATTGTTCCCTTCTACCCTAAACTTGGGGGTTGGGGAGGGGGAAAATATGGTAGCATGATCAGAGAAGGCTGCATCCCCTCCTCCCCACTTGATGTAGGAACGTGTATGCACACAGGAAAGTGCTGGGAAATCAGTGCCCCTCAGCTTTGCCTTCTCTCTTTGAATCCTGCTCGAGCTGCACATCTGCAGAAATGTGAAATGCCTTTGCCTTCTTCTTCACCTCAAAGTGTGGGGCAGCAAGGCATTGCCTGCACAAGCCCTCTCCCTGCCTGCCTTTGTCAGAGACTGTGCTCTGCCCTCTGCATGTGTTTGTGTGCTCGTCCCCCTTCCCCCTCCTCTCCTCTCTGCCAGGTTTCTGCCAGAAATGGGTAAGATGAAGGAGGTGGTGAGGGGCTGGGGGAATCCCTCTGACAGGGAGAAGCAGGCAGAGGGGGGTGGTTCCCAGAGGAAGCCTGACAGGTCCCATCAAACTCCTGCTCCCCAGGTGACACCTTCCACTTCCCCTGGAGCTGCTGGCTCTGTCAGGGTTTTACTCATCCTTGGAAAGCATTTTCCTTGCCAGAGGTGGGAAGGCAAATCCTGGGTACCCTGAGGCTCTGCCTTTCTCCAGCACTAAATACAAACACTAGGCTCCCTGCCTGTCTCTGTCTCCTTCCTTTGGTCTTTCTTCTCCTTTCCTCCTTTTTCCTTCATTAGACTGAACTCAGTCATTAGGAAGTCAGGGCAGCTCCCGTGTCAGCATCCTCTGGGGCAAACAGTGTAAATCACGGTGTAAGCTTTGTATGACAACTCTGTTTTTATCACTTGGCTCGGGATAAACCTCACACAACCAGGCTATGTGGTGTAAAACCAATGCACCCACAGAACAGGTCTCCTGGTGAAAACTACGCATAAAACTTACTCCAGGTGCTTCATTTCAGTGTTACAGCTACTGTGCTCCCCTCTACTGATGGCTGCAGCAGCCCCACTGCTGGTGTAGGCGTGGGGATTGCTCATCGTTCTGCTGAACTCAGAGACCAGAGCAGCAGCAACATCTAAGTTAGATACCTTGAGTGGGCGGGCTGACTACAGGTCAGCTTTCAACACCTGCTAATTTCTTTCCATTGATTGTTTTTCAAAATAGGACTCATCATGGAGAGGCTGAGACATCTCAGCTGTTCAGACTGAGTCTTGCTTTCCATTGCAAGCCCTGTTTTTCTTCCTGTTGTTTCACAACTCTCTCCCTTCTCTAAAAAAAGGTAATAAATAAATAAAAAAAAAAGATATCACCCCTCACATCATGCCTCTGTGGATGGTGACTAGTAGATAATTTTTTCCACAAGATGAGGGTAAAGCAGCCTTGCAGCAAGGACCTGCCTATTGTCCTCAGACAAGTGTTGCTCTCCTCCTTAGTGATAAGAGAATAACTGAGGAGATGAGTTCAGCTGTTCACAGGTTTGAGAGCTCTAGTGGTGGTGAAAGTGTTTTAATAAGAAATCCTGCTACAGGCTCTTAGGAAATCTGTTTTTGTTGTGGTTTGCCTGCGGGGCCACTACCAGCTAGCACAGTTGAGACCATACCTTGTCAATTTGCGATGCTCTAACAGGACATTTTTATGGTCCAGCTGCTTCATGTAGCCTTGAAATATCTTCCCAGTATATGCAATGGTGGTTTCGAACTCTTGTCCTAATAGCCACACAGGCCTCCACTCCCCTCCCACAGGCCAGGTGAGTGGAAGATCCAGTAATCCCCATTAATTTTCAGGGTTTGTGGGACAAATGTCAAGCTAATTTCGCAGAAGTAAGACAGTCAACAGAACAACCACCTGGCTCAAGACACAGCAGTTTTAAGGGCATGCACTCCTATTTAACTCTATGCCAGTGAGACTGGCCCAGCCCCTAGTGAGCCTAAAGACCTCACTACAGAAAAATCTGTCTCTGTCTTAAAAACAGACAGAGCAAGGAAAAGCAACTGAAGCCTGAGCAGCTAGAATATCACTTTGCTCTATTTCCAGGGAGGGTCATAGGTAGATGATTAGTCAAATTCCAAACATCCTCTTCCTTGCTGTCTGGAGGTTCAGCAGGGATTAGCTTTTTGTTTCTGATGTTGAGCTTCTAAAAACTGCCCAGTATCATCCATATGAAAATAAATAACTCTATTTCTACGCCAGCTAGCATGTAAAGTAGCAGGATATTTAAAAAAGAAACAAAAAACAACAACCTCACACCACACATATTCTCCCCCAAAATCAGGCCCTGTAGCAGCTCTTGTTGCTACTGAGCAAGACATTTGCAGCAGTCCCTGACAGCTTTCTGCTGAGTCCTTCCTCTCCGGTGGCAATATCTCTCCCTGCTGAGGAGTTTGATCAGCCCTCCCACACGCAGGCTGTTCTGTCCTGGCCAGGCAGCCACTACAGCGTGGGGGAGCCCCTTCACAGCTTGAACCAGGTGGCATGAAGGTGGTGGAGCCACATCAGCTTGTTTGAGGGCAGAGATCCTCAAAATACGCTTTAGCCTTCACTGACCCCTTATGAACCTTAAACACATAATGGGGACATGGACATTCAGGACTTAGCTGCCCCCAGCTCCCTCTACCCTGACAGAAGGACTTCCAGAAGCTGGTTTGGCTATCTCAAATCCTTAGCTTTCCTTGCCACAGAATGCCAGGGAGACCAAGGCTACAGCATTTCTTCGGCTGGTGCCATCTGGAGTGAGGTGAGATGGACCCAGGCCCTTCTAAAACCTTTTTTTGAAGTCTCCTAGAGATTTCAGAAGGAGTTTCAGCACCCGGGGAGACATTAGGGTAGCAGCTCCACCCTGCTGGGGGGTAGAGACAAATTATCATCACTTGAAATGGCTGGTACGCTTGCTGGCGGGACAGGATGGAGAATGAGGGGAATTCTAAGAGTGTCCTGAGGAATTTGGAGTGGGACAGGGCTAACAGGGCTGGAGCATCTAAGATAAAGACTTCTTAAGGTCTCCAGCAGTAGAAATGAACAAAGGTATGCCTTGCATTTCCACTTCCTCCCCCTTGAGCTCCAAAACTGGGACCAAGTCAATTTTGATTTGGTTTGAGAGACTCCCAGGACAGTCCTTATCTCTACACTCATACATCTCAAATGGCCTGGGCTCTGGAGCTGACACGGTTCCGACCAGCTCCCCACCTGTGGGGAAATCTGCCCCCTGTTCTTCTGGGTTATGGCGAAGAGAGGTGGTCCCTTGTGACCTAAGAGCGCCTTGACACACTGCACTACTGCAGGACCTTTCATTTTTTGTCTGAATTACCTGTCTCTGTGATGGGAGGATCAGAGGAGCTAGGCTTTTTAAGGAAGCTATGGAGGACCCCCAGTCCTCCTTGTGTCACTGTGCTTCCTGACCAACGCCCATGCCCATGAGACCAAAGTGGGGTTTGGGGGTGTAGCCAGCCAGCCTGGGAGGTGTTGTCAGAATGCTGCAACAGAGGAGTATTTGGTGGGCTGCCTGCTGCTCTGTTCTGGTAGCTGCTCCTCATACCCGGACACTTTGGATGGTGCATATGCGAGTGCTGGTGTGAGACCATGTGTTTTAGGGAGGGTTTGGCTGCATGAGACTCGCAGGCACCTAGATAGTCTAAGGGAGCATGTGTGACGCTGTGAGATGAGGCCACTGGTATGCCAGTGGGTGTATGTATGTGAGAAAGGAAGAGAGAGGGGGAGAGTGAAGGAGAACACATGGATGCGCAGGGATGTGTGAATGAGACAAAATTTGCACGTAGCTGTGCATGCGAGCAGCTCGAATAGAAGTGTGTGCGTAGCATAGAAAAAGCAGGGAAGATGCTTGGGATTCAGAGTGAACGCCTGCCGAGTGCCTGCGGTGCATGACAGTGCAGGAATGTATCGGTGGATACGAGCCTGCACAAAGATGGTGCAGAAACCCCTCCTGGTCGTGCCTGAAGTGTGCTTTGTGAGTATGCAACTCCGCGCCGGGAGATCACTCGTATGCACATGAGAGGGCGTGTGTATGGGTGTTTTTTCAATAGGATATGACTCTTTCTTGAACTCACCTGTTAGCAGCCTTCCCCTCCCCATCCCTCTCCCCCCACAGCAAATATCTGCTTGCTTAATTTCCCTTCAGATGTTTATTACATCGTGGAGATAATCATGCAGCAAAATACCTCCGGGTGCCACGAGCAACACCAGATTGTCTTATAGGAACGTGTAAATTTCTCTGGTTTCTTTTTTTTCCCCTGCACACAAAGAGATGTAAGATATTAAAGCCGTCTCTCTCCCTGGAACAAGTGCTGTAGCAGGGCAGGGAAGGTAGCGAGTGGTGCTTAGAGAAACGGGCTCCAGACTGAAACAGCAAGAACCTGGGGCCAAAAAAAATAACAAACTACCGTGCCGGGAACTCCTCTCTTCTTATCTCTTGCCGAGGAGGCAGGAATTTCTGTCCCCATTCCTCACGCGATATTAAAACCACATTATACAGGCTACTGCAGCATTAGTCATTTTTAATTAATTTATCATTTAAATTAACACACTTTTTATTTTGTCAGCGGTGGACTGCTACTCCCTGACTAGATTTTTCGCTTGATACCCAGCCAAGAGGAGGGTGGCAAGTTATGCTCCACCCATCTCCTCTCCTTCATAAAAGCAGCAGCCCCGAGTGCCAGTTTAGTCTCTCTTGCAGCTCGCAGGCTAAAATAAAGCCCCATCGGCTCACTCGCCTCTCCTGCAATTTTACCTTTTCTGCATTTTTTTGGTTTTCCTTTCTTGTTACAACAGAGTGCAGGAGGCAGCATCCGCGGCTCTGCTCTGAGGCTTGTCAAGGCTCAGCGCACATACACACACACACACGCACGCAAACCAGAGCAAAAACATTTGCTCTCACCTGTCTCCAAGCCCAAAGCAAACCTCCCGTGCAAGCAAACTGCCAACACTTGGAACGAGAAGGCACCCGAGCCAGAATCTAATGCAAGGCGAAAAAATTCAATGTACACTGGAAACTTTTTGCTAAAAAGCAAGAGGGCAAAAGGAAGGAAAGGAGCATTTTAAGAAAAGGGCACCTTAAGGAAGATTCCATTTTTTGGATTTCGCACCAAACTTTGGAAAAGTTTTTTGTTTTTTTCTTTTGTTTTTTTAATTATTCAGTTATTACCATCTTTCTCTAAGAACACTGAGACATTGCTACCTGCATGTAAAAGCTTTTACAGATATATAATTTTTTTTTAAAAAAGGAAGAAAACCAAGAGGAAGAATAGCATGTGGACCACCTAGCCGAAGGCACCACTGAAGCATCCCTTGAGGCGAGGGGGACTCAGACTCTGGATGTGTATAATTCCGAGGGACTGCATCTTTTTCCCACCGGGCTTATGAGATAGTGCAGAGAGGCAGGCGAGTCACCGAGATTCACTTCTGTCTCCCCAAACCACCACCACCACCTCCACGTCCTCTTCCCAGGGCTCCTGCGACTCTCCCACGGCAGCCCGGCTCGGAGGGGCCATGGGAACGCGCTTCGATGCCTGAGGCCGGGCGGCCGCGGGGCTGTCTGCGGGAAGCGCTTCTCTCCCGGCGCTCGCCGTCCATGTGCCCGCAGCCCGCGGGGCCTGGAGTCGGGATGAATTTCGGCGTGGTCTTCGCGTTCATCCTCTCCCTGCCCCTGGCCCGCATGGAGGTGAGTTTCCGCGGCGGGCAGCGGGCGGTGCTGCCGAGCTGCAGCCCCGGAGTGCGGGGAGAGCCGCAGGTGCGGCGGGGCGATGCCCGGGGGTGGCCGGGCGGGAGCGGAGCGGGGCGGGGAGCGCTGCCAGGCCCCGCTCCGGGGATAGAAGCACTGCGGCGGGGCGAGGGTGTGCCAGGGGCGGGCACCGACCGAGGGAGCGGGCACCTCGGTGGAGCGGGGGCTATCCCTCTGGAGTGGGGCTATCCCTCTGGAGAGGGCACCCCGATGGAGCGGGGGTACCCTTCTGGAGCGAGGGTACCCCCCTGGAGAGGACACCCCTCTGGAGCAGGGGTACCCCTCTGGAGCGGGGGGATCCCTCTGGAGTGGGCACCCCTTTGGAGGGGGGANCGGGGGTATCCCTCTGGAGTGGGGCTATCCCTCTGGAGAGGGCACCCCGATGGAGCGGGGGTACCCTTCTGGAGCGAGGGTACCCCCCTGGAGAGGACACCCCTCTGGAGCAGGGGTACCCCTCTGGAGCGGGGGTATCCCTCTGGAGTGGGCACCCCTTTGGAGCGGGCACCCCTCTGGAGCAGAGGTACCCTTCTGGAGCGGGGGTACCCCTCTGGAGAGGGCACCCCTCTGAAGTGAGGGTACGCCCCTGGAGAGTACACCCCTCTGGAGCGGGGGTACCCCTCTGGAGTGGGCACTCCTCTTGGGACGGGCCCGCGGGGGACGCTTCTCCTGGGAATACGTTCCCCTCCGTGCCTGCCCCCCGCTGTAGGGACAGGGGAGACCAGGCTGAAGCAGCCCTTGGTTAATGTGGGAGCAGGGGTACTGCTGGGGAGTTGTGGGAACCCTGCAGCTTCCTGCCCTGCCTCACCCAGGGCTGTCACCCCAGGGTGGGTGCTGGCTCCATAGAGTCTCCCACTCCTTCTAGAGATTTTGGCATCACTGCAGTGCGCCTGCAGTGGCGACAGAGGTCCATTTGGCACCTCTGGAGTAACACACATTGTGAAACCCACCCTGGCATCACCAGGGGGCTGGTGGAGAAAGGGCATGGGGCTTTACAAGGGGCAAGGAAGGGAACAGCATGGGTAGAGACACCAACACTGAGTGGCATGGTTATTCAGCAAGGCATGTGCCCAGCTGGGCCCTGGGAAGAGGCAGGAGGTGAATGTCTGCTCCACTTCCACGATCACACAAACATCTTGTCCTGCAACCCTGAATGCTCTGATCAGGAGGAAGCCCGGCTGAGGGTGAAGGTTAGGTGCTGTACATGAATGAACACCCCAGCCCTTTTCACTTTCCCTGTGTGGAAATTGAAGCCTCATCCCAAGCTGTCATTGAGGAAAAGGATCCTCAAATCCCAAATCCTTTGACCTCTTCTGCCATGTTTTATCATCTGATCGTGTGCTGATTGAGGGGATCAGGAAGCCCGTAATGTTCCTACACAGCGCTCGGTTCGCACTTCAGCTCCACCCGAGGTGGCAAAACAGTGGGTTGGATCAGCAACTTGGTTGTCAGGGGCAAAAAATATCCTCTCCCCAAAACTTTCGTCCCTTTGCATTTCTCTTTTTGCCTTTTTTTTAAGGAGGGTGAGTGGGTGCACCCTTTGTGGGGTAGCAAGGAAGAGGTTGGGTGCAAAGCATCACGTCACCTCCCTATGGGCCCATTTTGCCCTTGCCCAAGCCACAAAAGGAAGCAGTTAGAGCTGTGGGCTGCCCAGTGGTTATGTTTGTTTTGGGCAGAGGATGGTATTTCCTCTGTGGATGGCTCAGATCTCTTCCTCCCGTGCAGCGTGAAACATCAGCTATGGTTGGCACTGAGGAAGGGTGAAGGTGGAAGTTTCTGATCCCGCGGGCTGTTATTCAGTGCTGTAATCATAATGAAATACTGCACAGTGCTATGACAGCCTAATAGGGTTAGAGTTTGGGAATTCTGGTGCTAGGTTTCATAGGAGGAATTGTGATATTTGTCATTGTATGATCAGAGAACCAAGAACATTTCTGCTTGGATAGATGCTTCTACCTGCAGTCAGTCCCCACATCTAGTCTGAGGGCAGTGTATTGCACCCTCTGCACCAAGTACACACAGCACAGCTCCTACCAGGCTGCTGAACCATAGTCGTTCTCTGAATGAGGCTTGCACCTCCTCCCAGCCCTGCCAGAGAAAGCGCACTAGGAGCAATCAGTAGCTCCCCAGTTCAGGAGACGCCTGAGTGAGGAGATGGAGCCTCCTGAGTCCCTCTTGCTCTTCAATCACACCCACCTGGAGCTGGAGGGCCCTGGAGCTCTTCCTGCCAAAGGGAGTGCAAGCCTCAGCGGGAAGGTATTTGCCAGTTGGGAAGCAAGGATGCTAAACTGATTTGCATTTGCCCCGAGGGCTATAATAGTTGCCTTGCAACATTTACAGAGAAGGGCTGAACCCACTGTGGTTGTGCTGGGGTGAAGCCCCACTGGCAGGGCTTTCTGGAATTCCCAAGGAATGAGGTGCGGCTTGGGTGCTTGCTTATAACCTCGGCCCAGCTCCCCATTGCATCTTCCTGCTGCAAGGCTCCGGCATTCTTCCCTAGTCTTCCTAGCATGAGGCGGTGACAAGGACAAAGCAATGGAAGCTGGGATGGATGGCACGTCTGGGGTGAGCTCGTGGAAGGAGCCAGGCGAGTCGTCCCTGCCTCCCTCACTGTCAGCTGATGCGAAGCAGCAGAAGAGAATGACAGGGTTCCTGTGCTGGTTCCAGTGCTGCTGGTACACAGCCGGCCCTGGGGGTGGAAATGCCTCCAGCTCTTGCAGGGGAGGTGTGAGGGGAGTGTGGAGGAGCAGTGGAGTCCCCCTGGAAATGGATTGGGTAGATCTGGCTGTGTTTTAGGAACGTGGGCTAGATCAAACATTGTTTGATTGTTTTAAAGGGGGAAAACATAAGCCGACAACCCACACGGAAGGGGCTGAGGTGATGAGGGTTGTGGCTGCTGTGGGGTCCACTGGCAGATGGTTGTCGGGGTCTCCCTGTAACCAGGAGTGGTGTGGGAAGGGTGGAAGCCCTGTGCCAGGGGAGGGCTGGTGGCAGATGCTGCTGGTCTTGCTCTCTGCCAGGGACTGTGGTGGAGTCTTCCCTCAGGCTCCTCACATCAGCTTCAGAGGGAATTAAAAAATGCTGTTTGTTTGGGGTTTTTTGCCTAGCCGATCATTTGAGACCCTGCCGCCAAGATTCCTTGCCATGGTCAGTGTGGAGGTGCTCAGAAAGTTCTCCTCACCTGGGCAGAGGAGCGGATAGCTGGCTGCTTCCCTAGCATTCCCAAAGTGGTACTGCTGCTACCCTTCTGTCCTTCCCTGTGCAGTCACACGTGGGTGTGTTTAGACACACCAGCACAGAAAAGGGAACTGGAGGAGTCCTCACCTTGACAATATCCTTGTCTGGTTTCTTTGAGCCCTGAGGGTATGCCTTCCCTGCTGGTTGCACAATCTTTGCTCCCTCCTCCTCTGTACCTGCTGTGCTACCAAGAGACACACCTTCAGGCAGGACTCTGAAACCCTTGCCAGAGGGAGGGAGAATCGGAGCACAGTCCTGCATATTTCCTGCACCACCTTGGCAGCAGCTGATGGCAAGGGGACCTTTCAGCTTCCCTGGCACTCAAAAACATTTGTTGGCAGAAAACTCCAGTGCAAGAGATGGTGGGGTTAGGGTAGGGATAGGTTTTGGGGAAGTGCATATGTGGGGAGCAGGGACAGGGGAATGTCTTGTTTGCAAGGCATTGCTGTGCCTGTGTTGGTTTGCAGTGGCCAAACAGTGCTGCTGGACATCTGGGAGGAGGGAGGCAAAGCTGAAGTGCTGAGAGGTCCTGGCATCACAGCCACAGCACAGGGAGGCTGCCAAGGCAGGCATGCCCCTGCCCAGGTGCTCTGCTGGCTTCTGTTGGGTGTGCTGTGGTGCTTGCCCCTCAAGCACCAGCACCCAGCTCAAGAAGGGGAGTGGACGTCCCTGCCAAGGGATTGGCAGATGGGGGGGTGCCCCTGCACCTCAGGGGAGAGTCAGGAACTGGGGGGCAGAGGGACGGAGGGAGGGAAGAACAAACTTACTTTCTTCTAAGAATTCAGGGCTTTGCAGGAATACGAGGCCAAGCCTTGGGGCACTTGACAGCCAGCCAAGAGTCCATTGAGACAAAAGTCTTCTTTGATCTGCCGCACAGTTGAAAAAGGAGATTGTTAACCTGTGTTAGACAAATAACTCCAGAGGAGCTGCTAAGCAGGGAAAGGACCAGCTTCTTGGGCTGGTCTGTTGGGGATCTCACCCCTTGCAATGCTCCTCTACTTTCTGACCCCATGGGATCAGGTGGAAGGGGCTGATGGACCTCTGCTTTCCTGTGTCCCATGCCCACAAGTGCCCTGAGCCTGGGTGTGTGTGGTTCCCTGATGTCAGAGCCTCCCAGGCACAGAGGGCCAGAGTGATGGCTGTTCCCAGTGACAGACCCCAAAGGGAGCAAGGACAAGGCGTGCAGCTCCGGTTGTGTAGCTGCTTTTAGGCCAGCTTTGGACTTGGCTCTGCAATGCAAGGGTAAAGTAAGGAGCTTCACAGGCTTGCAGTTGTCACTGGCAGAGTTGCCTCACAAAAATGGGAGAGGAGGACAGGATTATGAGTCATGTGGGCTGGTGTTACACCATAGCCATGTTGGTAGTATCTGCAACAAGAAAAAATTGGCATCTAAAACTGCTACTGTGAGGAGGGAGTGGAGCTTATTCCTATAGGCAGTCCCCAGAAATCCTGAGGGCCTACATTTGCAATCCCTGATTCATATCTGTTCCCCTGCTCAGATAGCAAGGTGACACCTCCCAGCTCGCTTCCTAAGTCACCGAGTCTCGTAACACCTGCCCACGCTCTCCCCCAGCAAGTGCCAGAGTTTAAAATAAAGTTCCATTTCCTACACATATTAAGTGTCAGGAAGGACCAGGGGCATCTGTGCAGAGCAGCATTCGTACACAAATGCATTTGGCTGACAGGTGCAAACATTAAAAGCCTGCAATTTCACCACCCAGCACTGAGCTCTGACTGCAAGTACTGGGAATTGCAAATGATCCCTTTTCCAGTAAATGTGTGTGGTACAAGGCAGGGAAGTGCTGTAGAACCTCTCTGGCACTGGGCTGTTGGTCCCCCTCTTCCTCACACAGCAGGAGTTGTCAGAAGGCATCTTCATTTCACAGCTATTCAGTGATCCCTGAATTATACAAGTCTCTCTCTCGCTGTGCATTCATCACTGATGCTGCTTCCCTCTCCCTCGGAGACTAAAGAAGTAATGCCTGGGGATGTAAAATCTGCTTTTTGCTGCAGGCAGGCAGCCAGATCTGTGCTGAGATGTGACAGTGACAGGGATGGACCGGGGCAGGGAGGCTCAATCTGATTCAAGCTCTCTGGGGGATCTGGCTGCGAAGGTTTAGGATACTAGTGTTGTCTGCTCTGCAGCTCTCCCAGGAGGTTTCTGCCCTATGACTTGGGCTGTAGCAGGGTTCAAGCCACCGTGTCCTACTTTAAGTTATAGTATCAGAAGGTGGTCTGGCAGGGGTGATGAGCGAGCAGTCCTGTTGTCCTGCTATAGAAGCGAATGGTAGGTGTCCAAGGGACAGGCACATGTGGGACAGTGCCAGGCTCAGCCAGTCATGCAAAAGTGGCTGCACGTTTGGGCTAGAGCCCTCAAGGTTTAAAGCCAACATTTAGCCACCTGCCTGGTGGTTTTTCTCAACTCCAATAGGAAGGGAAATGTTCTGCACTGAATGCGGGCAGGGAGGGAATTGCTGTTCACTAGGAGGACCACACACATGCCACCAACTGTCCATAAAAACCCATAAGAAAATCTCTGTGTTTCACAAGCACACGAGCCAACTTCTCCTCTCAGTTACAGGGACCATGTGTAGGGCTGTGGCTCAGACACCATCCAGCACCCAGCTGAAAGAGCAGCTTTTCCACTTGAGTAGTCCTGAATGAAGAGAGCTGGGAGCTAAGCAAACACTTTGGCCAGTACTTTCCTCCGTCTCTTTTTCTAGTCTTTCGGAAGTCTGTTTTAATCAGCACTTGCTTTCCCACACCTCTCCTTTGTAGTCTTGTTAAGTGCTGTCACCGGGGCCCACTCAGAGTAAAATTCCCAAGACCTGATGGTATGGTACCTGCCTGCACAAAGTCTGAATCTGGCCCATTATCTGATGGTGCTAAACCTGCTTACTCAAGGTTTTTTGGTGCTGGTATGCAGTGCCACCCAAACTCCCATATGTTTCTTGCTCCAGATCATCTTCTTAGCCCACCTCTTCCCTGCAGCCTTTGTGGTTTCACTGCAGGCTCATGCTGGAGCAGCCTCAGCTGCGAAGGTCAATCTTCCTCTCCACCCCCAACCTTTTTTTTTCTTTAAAAAAGAGTATGCAAATGATGTATATTATTGGGCCTCTGTGGTTTGAAAACACACGCGCACGCACACGCACATACACACGATAACTGACAAAGCCCGTGAGGGAGTTTCATAACAGAGGGAAATATTGGGAAGGTTTTATCTGATAGTGTAAGGGAAGTCTGTTAAAACGCCTTTACTGCAGGCAGCAGGAATGAGAAGCCACCTGGAGAAGTCATACAGCACCGGAGAAGGAAGCCTTGCTGGCTGCTTGCATAGTGTTGAGGGCTTTGCTGCACAGTCTGGGTATTTTTTGGCTATTTTAGTCTCCTGACAGCTTTGTGAGAGGCAGTGAGCGGGGCTCTCTTGCTTTTGCTTATGTTTCAGGCTCATGCCTTCAGGAGGCATGAAGCCCTCAAGGTTTAAAAGCCAACACAAGACAATGCATGTCTTTGCATTTTGCTGGTTCTGTTGTGCCTCCCCGTGCTTGATTCCCCCCTCCCTGCTCCATGACACAGTATTTGCAGATCACCTCTCTAATGTTTGTTTCTCCCTTTCTTTTCCTTTTTTTTTTCCTATGGCAGGGGGATCCCATACCTGAAGACATTTATGAGATTTTGGGTGGCAGCTCAGTGCGCTCCATCAGTGACCTCCAGCGTGCCCTGCGGATAGACTCCGTAGGTAAATCTCCTCTTCACCAAACATTCCTTTATTTTTCCTGAAGTCTTTGGGGGGTTGGGAGGAATCAGACCCCACTATAACTATGGGAACCATTCAGGAGCCAACACCTGGCTATTTACACACCTAGTCCCCTTGAAACTTATGGGAGTTAAAGGCAATTAGGTACCTTTTTAGATCTCCTCCTAATTGTTTGGTCTAATGAGGGTCACTAGCTTCCAAAAATGACAGGAGATGGGCAAGGAACTGAAGTCAGCACTTTTCACTCAGGAGGGCTTAAACTGAACAAGGATCAGTTTAGGAGGTGGCAAAACGGGGGGTGAAAATAGAATTACAGAGGAGGAAAGGGCTGAGTGGGTTTCCAAGTTTAGCATCTGCAAAAGGCCGCGGGCTCCCAGAGGCTCTTACGGCGAGAGCGTCGGAGCACGTGTCCATCCATGGGTGAGATACAGGACTGGGGCTAAGTCAGGGTAGCATCGCTTCACCTCCTGCCTGCAGATAAGAGCGCGGGGTCTGCAGTGGCTCGGGGTCACTTGGCCAGGGCTGAGCACAGAGAGCAGCAGGAGCAGCGAAGCGTGGAGGGGTCGGCACGTGTGGGAACTGGAGCACGCGCCACGGCGGCTGGGCTGGCCCAGGAATTTATTTATAAATGGTCTCTTCAGAGCAAATTCCTTTCTATTCTAACCCTGCTCCCGCCCGTCGTCCCCCAGCCCCCCCAGCTCGCCTTCTCTCTCGTGTTTTGTCTGTTTGGAGCTTTGTAATCCTTGCCGAGACACTATCTACGGGGGAACAGAATTTCCTGCTTTTGTTTCCTATGCCAGTCCAACCACTGGCGCAGTCTCAAAAGCATTCCCGCTGCCTTTCAAAACGGCCCTGGAGGGGCAGGGGGGGAAAGCGAGGGGGAGGGCACCAGCTGTGTTCAGCTATTGTTTGCCTTAGAAAGAGGCGACGAGGCTCCCCACCACCACCAGGGCCGCTCCCTGCCCTCACCAGTTCCCTCCTCCTTGTCCACGAGCCACACAATGGGGCAACTTCCAAAATTAGCTGTGCTGGATTGTCCCAGGCTGGTGCCCCCCCGCCCCAACTGTCTTTAGGGCTGACCTGGGCTGTAGAAGGAGAGCCTGGAGGAGAGAATGATGTGGTTTTCAATAGGAGAGACAACAGTTGTTGCTATTTGCCCCCCATTTCTGTCCTCTCATCAACTCAACCTGTGCTCAAAAAGCAGTCCCCCATCCTCATTTGATAAAGTGCTGGGTGGCATAGGATGGAGGGATGGGGAAGGAGTGGCTGAGCAGATGTGTGCAGTCTGTCATGGCCTGGTGTCTAAGGAATAGATACATCTCTATCGTAGTTATTAACCACCCTCATGACTAAGAAATAAAATAGGCTTCTCTTGTTCTCTCGAGGAGCCAAGGGGTATGAGAGAAGGCTGCAGAGCTTTGAGGCTTTGAGTCACTGGTTTCACTTCAGGTCCCAGATGGGAAAGGCTGGTCAGGGAAACAGAAAGTGGTGCTGTGAAGCAGTTTCTTTGTTGCACCCTCGTGGCTCTCCTCTGCTCCTCAATACTGACCACTGGGCATTGACATTTGCTTGCCCTGTGTGGAATTAGAGTATTTGTGAATTACTGTGTTAGCAAAATAACCACAAAGTTGCTGGTGCTATTCTGTGCTGTCCATGCACCCTGTATGTGTCACAGCTGCTTCCCTCCACCGACTGCACAAGGAGCCAGAATGAGGCTCCAGGAGGCAGGTGAGCTGAGATCGTGCTCCCCTGACCTTAGACTCTACTGTAAACCCAACCACAGAGGTGTGTGGAGCAGCAGTCATCTCCCTTAACTGTGGCTGCCTGCAAAACAGGTGTGTCCATCTAAGCCAGGCATCTTCTCTAGCCTCAAGAGAACTACAGGCCCTTCTAGAGCACGATCCACCAGGTCTCCTTTTGGGTGTCCACCTCAGGGTGAGACAAATGGGGCCTAGAATTGATCACACCTTTCCAGCTGCTTTAAAGGGTGTCTGTGTGTCCACTTCATGTGTAGAGATTGACTGCTCAGGCACATGATTCCTGCCTCTGTGCATCTATCCCAAATCCTTCAGCAACTGCTTCAGAGCTGAGCAGAGAGCAAAGTCTCTGCTCTCGCTCATAAGAGGGCTGCAATCAGGCAGGGCTGAGGAAGAGGAATGGGACATGATAGGTAAGGGAAGTCTGCTCCACCACACATCTGATAAACAGAGATCTTCCACTGGCCCCAAATTCCCTTTAAGAAAATTGCTCCCTTGATGCTGACGTCCATTCAGTTTCCTTCAGCTGCTAAAGCAGGTCAGAGAAGGAAAGAGCTGCGGCTGGGTGGGAGCTATCTTCGAGCGCAGCCATTGTCCAGAGCACAGGAGGGGCTGCGTGTTGGAGTGCTCCATGGGGATTATGGGCATTTCTCTATTCAGCACTTCCTATGGGAAAAAGCAGTGGGGTGGGAGGGAACCGCTCAGGGCTGGCCTCAATGCTATCGGTCTTCCTCTCCCATCGCTGACTGAACCACCTCCAGATCCTGCCACTTACCTAAGAGTAGCATAGAGGAAAAGTAATTTTAACTCTATTTTTCTGTTCCTCTGTCATAAAATTGCTCTAACCTAGAGCAGCTGAGGTGTGGTGGAGAGAGCAAGCACCCCACCTGCCCTCTCACCTCCCAACTCTCTCAGTCCCAAGCCACCCCAGCAAGGCACCTCAGTGTTACATACCAAATGCTCTGCTGGTTCCATCTGGTCTTTGATCCCCCTTGCTGTATCCCAGCCTCAGCTGGTTGTTCTGAATCCCTCCGCTACTCCTCTCTGACACCGAAAAGCCCTGACATGGGCCTTATCATTCTTGAGCTGGAGTTTTCCTTTCCCAGACCTGACTGGGACCCCTCTTTCATGACATGCTTGTTGCTTTGAGCTGCCCAGTCTGATCCAAGAGGAATCCTGGAGTGTCTGTGCCCCAGCACAGCTGTAACCTTGCAGATGGATTTGCACCTAGTGTGATCTACTGGGGCCGTGGCTTATCCCATGTCCCTGCACTTTGCCTGATGATCTGAGCCCAAGTGCCTACTCTCTCCTCCTGCCTGTACTTGGTGCTATTAAGTCATGTCTTTCCCTCTGCAGAGCAGGATAGCTTGAGCCTGAGCCTGAATGCAACTCAGCCAGGTCAAAACCCTGTGGCCCTGTCTCGAGAGCGACGAAGCCTAGGTGAGTTGGGGGGTCTTGTATTTTGTGATTGTTGGGGCACTCACCTGAGCAGCCATGGGTAGGTGCAGATGCATGTCTGAGATACAGATGTGGGGGTAGAGGTTATAAGTGAGTGTGTATGTGTAGACAGATAAGAAGGAGGGTCTGGGCCTCAAGTAAGAGCTGGGTGTTACACCCCGGGAGGGCAGGAGAGGGAGTCTGGAGCACTGCAAGTTGCTGTGCTTTAAATCCCACCTGTCCTGGTCTGCTCTAAAGTGTCATCTCCTGCCTAGGACTGTGCCACTGCAGTGAGAGGCATCATTGTACTGGGGGCCCCTCCACAGGGCATGGCTGTGTACTGGGAGGGAGCTGGAGGGGTGGGAGAAAGAGAAGAATATGTGTGTATGTGTGTGTGAGAGAAATAGAGAGAAATGTGGGGTCTTTCTCTTCCAGTAGAGGTGGCTGCAGCAGGTTGGTAAGAGCTGCGAAGCCCATTTCATCCCCCATTCTTGGTCCTCCACAGATGCTCTGGAAGCAGCAGAGACAGCCGTCCTTGCGGAGTGCAAGACGCGAGAGGTGGTCTTTGAAATCTCCCGCAACATGGTGGACAGCACCAACGCCAACTTTGTGGTGTGGCCGCCCTGCGTGGAGGTGCAGCGCTGCTCCGGGTGTTGCAACAACCGCAACGTGCAGTGTCGCCCCACACAGATTCGCGTCCGGCACGTCCAGGTAAGGGAGACTCCCACCGCTGCTCCCTCCTCCTGCCACCCACCTGCATCCCAGTGCCCCAAACCCGAGCCCACAGTGGGTCTCAGGTGCTGGGCTCACAGAGCTGCCTGCCTTGCACCCGCTCTGCAGTCACATCCTCTGCATTGGCCACACAGAGGTGTGGGGCACGTCTGTGCCAGCTGCTGGGAGGGCTGGTGCTGTCCAGCAGCTGGGGACTGTCACCATGCAGAGCTACAGGGCACCATCCCCAGCTGCAGCTCCACACCACAGCCCTTTCCGTGGCTCGAGGCAGCCTTATCTGCTGCATTAGAGAAGAAGAAATGTGCACTTTCATGGCAGGAATTGCTTCTGATGCAGAAAGAGGAGGGTTTGCAGTGTCATTCTCCATCCTCCCACTGCTGCTGCAGCTTCTTTACAAGACATGCACCGGAGCAGCTTCTCTTTCTCAGTCACAGTTACCTCCTGACCTGCTCCAGCAGCCAGCAGACACCTGATGGCTAACCTCTTGCTCTGATCCTCCCCTCACAGCTACCAGTGATCTCCTCACAGCTTCCTCCCAGACAGCTTGTTTAAAAATAATACTCATCCCATCCTAATCCTCTGCCTGAGCTGTAAGAGACTCCCCCAGGCAGACGGCAGGGGTTGGCTGGGAGAGATTGTATTCACACAGCCCTTTTCATCAGGAAATTCCTTTCTCAGAAAAGCCAGGCTGAATGAGGGAAAAATGGGGGGGAGCAGGAGTTGTTTTTCTGGAAAAAAACAAGTGAGAGGTCAAAAGCCAGCCTGAAAAAGTGACCTGGAAATGGTTTCTTTGAGGACAGAGGTCTCTCTATTGTTTGGCTGGAAGTGTTTGTCTAGTGAGCAGCGTGTGGTCTGAAGTGTGTGGAGTGGGCTTTCAAGGAAAGATAAACAGCCTGGCTGCTTCAGCGCTGGCTGAGGGATGCTGCTGGGGGCAGTGGGTTTAGAGGAATTCCATCCCAGACGCACGGCACAGCGAGTATTTATAGCTTGTGGAGCACTTCAGGGACCGCAGTCCTGCAGATAAGCTGAGTGGGGTCAGGCCTGGCCGCTGCTGGAGTGGGAGGACCCCCTAGAAACCTTGTGCCCTGTGGTGGGACGTGGAGCAATGTGTCTTCCCTCTGAGTCAGCACTGGTGGAGAGTCCGAGGGAATTTCCAGAGCACCGCCTTTCCCATGAAACACAGAGCTCAGGGCTTCAGCCCTGTGAGTTATTAAAGAGCTTGAGACAAATTCAGACAGGCCTCAGCAGAGCTTGTGAAGCTGTGTTAGCTTGCATCGGGCCTGAGTTCTTCTCCTTTTGCCCTTCCTGTAGCTTCCTGTGGGAATTAGTTCTGGTTGCCCCCAGGTCTTCGCCATCACATCTGTCAGAAACAGGCTAGCATGTTCTGCATGCTCCCTGTTTCTCTCTGTGATCAGCCAGTCATCCTGCTTAAGCAGCAGCAATAGTTAGGAATGGGGGAACCAACTAGAGACACCCAAACTTGCCTGGTCTAAGTCTGCTCTGCTGATGTGTTTGGGATTATCTCCCATGTACACCACCCCTGAATTTGAACCCTGCTCCATAAGCTGCCTTCTGACCCTCTAGGAAGAAAGCCAGTACTGAAGTGCACTGACACTGGTTACTTTTACACAGTGGGAGCTGCAGCTGTATGAATCTTTTGCGTGATCCTCTCTTCCAAACAGGTGTACAAGATCGAATTTGTCCAGAAGAAGCCAAAATTCAAAAAAGTCGTTGTGCCTTTGGAGGACCATGTACAGTGTCGGTGTGAAGCCGTGTCCCGACCGCCCCCCAGGAACATCCGTCCAGGGTCACGTGAACAGAGACGTAAGGATCTTGGCATCAGTAGAATGGAGGGAGGCATGAGATGAGATGAGATGAGAGAGGGAAGAGCCCTCCACTGGTTTCAATCTGCTTAGCTCCAGTGAATCCCATAGACCTTCGCTGGTTTATACCAGCCGAGGGATCTTTCCCAGGATATATGCCTGCCAGAAAGGGGCTGAAACTGGGGGAAGTGAAGGAGGGGAAGGTGAGAGGTGAGGGGAAGGGCATGGTGGGAAAAGGGAGAGGGCAGAGACTGTGGAGAACAGAAGACAAGGGACAGAAGAACAGAAAGAGGCCTTGTGGCCCTCCTGTTGCAGAGGTCTTTGTTGACAATGTGTGGAGAAAGATATTTCAACATGAGCCGGCTGCCCGCCGCTGTACAGACACTCTCCCCTCTGTTTTGGCAGGCTTGTCACCATCGTTCACCACAGCCGCTGTCTCACAGAGGCAGCGAGTACGCCGGCCGCCGGCACAGAAGAGGAAACATAAGAAGTACAAGCATGTCAACGATAAGAAAGTGCTGAAAGAAATCCTCATAGCATAGAAGTGCTGGCAGGGGAGAGAGAGCACAAGGCAGGTAACAGCAAGCTGCTTTTCCAGTCGGGAGAGGTGTCCTCCTGGGACGTGGTGTCTTGGACCCTTCCCACAGCACTGGCCACTTAGTCAGTGGGGCTACTGCAGGATAAAACCTGGGTTGAAGGAGGGGAAAGGACTAGGTTGGGTGCCAACACGTGTGTCCTATTTATCTTTGCAAAGTTGGAAGGTTCAAGCCATCCTTGCTCCAGCTATCCTTGCCCTTGGGCCCTGCCCTCTCCCTTCTCTGCCTCCCTTACAGGCAGAGAACAAGTCTGACTTCTCACTACAGCTAAATCCCCTCAGGGTCCATGTAATTCATCTCTTCTGTGGAGCAACTCCTGCCCTCCTTTCTTTATTGATTCTCCATTGAAAGCAGAGAATTAATGTTGCTCTGGGGATCCTTTTTCTTTTTATTTCATTACTTGAGTTGGCAGAAAGACTGAAAAGCAGCAACACTTTCGGTTCATCATTCTCCTAGCGGGAAACCCATGTGCAAAAGAAAGGTCATAGCGAGGGAAAGGAGAACTGGAATCTCTGGCAAGAGATCTGGACTTTGTCAGGTCAGGGTCTGATTCTTCTCTCCATGACTTGTGTAAACAGGAGTAGTTCCCTCATCATCAGAAGAATTTTACCAGTACAAGGGAAAGGAGAATAAGCCCTGGTTCCCCATGAGAGGGAAAGGTACAGAAAAGAGAGAAAGAGTAGTCAGAGCACAGATTGGGGGAAGCTGAATTTAGAGAGAGGTGACAACATAACAGGGAGAGCCCTGGCTCCGCTGCAGCCCTCTGAATGAGCGCAGGCCACTCACTTCACTTTCACTTCCCCTCACCTTGGGAGAGGGATGGCAGGCTTCTGTGTGGCATTTCAGGAGCTGAGGACAAGGGGCACCAGGCAGTGTCTTGGGACTGGGATTCCCACGCTTAGCGCTATGAGGGCTCTGATTATCCCAGGATTCTCCTGGCCAGCCTGAAGTTCCCAGGATAGAAAGGATGCAAACTCATGCAATTCAGGGTAAAAAATAGAGAAGGTCAAAAGTCCTCCCAGGCTTCCAATCTGGCATTTTGACACAAACATTTCCAGCGGACAAAAGGGAATAGAAGGGTAGTTGCAGGGGGAAGGGGTTACATATTCTAATGCTGTGTCTGGTTTTGTTTCACTTCCAGGTTTATTTAATATATTTGCTGTATTGCCCCCATGGGGTCGTTGGAGTGATAACCTTTCCTCTTTGTCCATCTGCCTCGACGTCTGATTCAGACGGCAATTGGTGCTTCCCTTTCCATCAGTGGACCTTCTCCCACCAAAGCCTCCCTTCTTTCATTTATTAGCATAATTTTAAAGTTTTACACACACACACACAAAAAAGGACAAAGATGACCTTTATATATATATATATATGAGAAAAGAACAAAGTACAAACAAAATGATGAACACCAAACAGCCACAACTTGTGACGAGGACAGGACAATGCCTTCTCTGCTGCAGAGGACAGGATGGAAAATGTGAAAAGGAAAATGGGTCCAATTTCTTCTAAAGGAAGAAGAACAGATGGACAGAGGGCAGAAGGGGAATATTCTCCCTTTCTCTCGTGCTTCTGGTAAGGCTGGGGGGCCCGGCTGAGATCTACACTTGCACTGGACCTACATTTTGGAAACGGGCATATCTCAGATTGTGAGCGGCGACCAATGATGGAAAATGCACTAAGGACTTTTATCGCCCTACCTGGACAGATATATTTTTAATGTGCGTGTGTACATTTTATTTTAAAAACGAAAAACCAAAACCACTAAGATATACAACATCTCGGGGAACAGAACAAACAAGCAAAGAAACAAAACAAAAGCAAAACAAAGAAGCCAAATGCATTCCCCCCCTCCCTTTCCCCTCCTGCTCCTGGTGCTGACTGGAAGGTGTTTGGATCGTGGGGAAGGAGCACACGGCGGCAGAATCATCTCCACGCCCCTGGCCCCTGCCAAGGGGAGCCATCTTTGCACATGCTTGTGGAGAATTCAACTTTCCAGGCTCAGACTCAAACTATTTTTTAAATTTGCTCTGTATGTGTGCACGTGTATATGTGTGTGTGTATATATATATATACGTGTGTGTGTGTGTGTGCGTGTGTGTGTATGTGTATTTATACATGCATATATAAATATATATATATATAAATATGTTCTTAAATGGATTTCATTCCCCAGTGGCAGGAAGCTCAGAGGCACGTGCATGCACTGGTTTCACTGGTCTGGCAGAAAAGCACACTGTTACTGCAACGTGCCTGCGAGGCCCGGGATGGGGCAGGCAGAGGCATCATCTGATCTCTCTCCTTGCCTTTTTCTCTCACTGCACCACCCCCCCAGCACAACTTCCTTGCAGGAGGTGAAGTGGCACCACAACAAGACCAAGGACAGCCAAACTTAGAAGCATGACTTAATCTCAGTGAGCTGTCCTTGCCTGCTCTGTGGTCCTGAAAGCAGAATCATGTCATTCCCACGAGGTTTTTAACCCCTTCCTGGGTGTCCTGCACACCATGCCTCCACTAATCTCTCCCTACTAATGTCCCTACCTCTCCCATCATTTTCCTTTCATTTTTCCTCTCAAATTCCTTCTTCGTCTCTTGGACCATTAGATGTTCCCTTGGAAGTTGATCCAAGATGTGGGCAGCTCTGTATAGGTATAGAGAAAGAAATGAGGGTGGTCTTTGCAGTGGGCAGCAGCCATCTGAGACAGAAAAAAGCTCTTCTAAGTGAGAAGAACAACTGGAGGGTCAGGTATAGAGTTCCTTCTGGGCCGGTGCCTATCTCTGAGAAGGGAGGAGGACTGTGTGGGCAAGGGCTGTTTCTGCACGCCTAATACTCAGTCACCATTAGCAGAAATGTTACATATAATGGGAATTCCCAGCATCACTTTGGAGTCACAGTCTCAGATTCTGCCGTGCTGGGTGCTGCAGTTACACATGAGGAAAATGCCTGCCCAGAATGATACCAGCAGTCCCCCTGCCCATCCTGCATATAGCTGCTTCTCCTCTCTCTCACACCCCCCCCCCGCTGAAGGGCAAAGCCCTGGAGGGAGATGGGGGAAGAAGCCAAAGCCACAACCTGGGAGCTGTTACAAGTTGGGGAGGGACCCAGTCCTCACCTCCTGCAAGCCCAGAGCACTTCTTGTGCCACTGCCAAGGTGGTACATTTCTCTCTCCCTCTATCCCCAAGCCCTCAAGTCTTAAGACACTTTGTTTTCCTGTTCCAAAATTGTTTCTTTTGGTTTGTAAAGACATTTTATTTTATTTTAATTTTTTTGCCTTTTTTTAAATGTAAGATTAATTTATACTCAGTACTGTATTTAAAATTGTAAAAAAAAAAAAAAAGAAAAAAGGAAACCACCTCTCAAACAGCATTTTCTCTTTCTTTTGTGAGCTGAATGAAACACAGAGGCCAAACCAGCTCACAGCAGGGCACAGCAGGATTCCCAGGGCCTCCAGTTTCCTTTTCAGGACACTTGTTCTGAAATTGCAGAGAGAAGCGACCAAAGCTGGGAAAGTCCTGAGAGCCCACACGCAGCCCTGTGTGTGCTGTGCTGTGCTCCTCCTTCCTCACTGGGGCTGGTTTGAAATGACTCAGGTGCTGGGGATTTTGTCCCAGAGAGCTCCCCTTCTCCTTAGCTGCTCTGCTCAGATACCCGGCCAGAATTTCCCTGTGCTTTCATCCTATCTCCGGATTCCTCTGCTTTGAAGGGCTTGGGACAGCCAGCACTGTTTACACTCCCCAAAGCTGTACAAACAGACAGCTCCTTCCCTCCTTAGTCACATCGTCTAGACCACAGCAGTCCTTCCCTCGGTGGGTCGGAAAGGCCGCTGCATTTCCCTTTCCTCCCAGCAAGGGAGGTATCACATATCTGGCACGTGGGTGCAAAGCTGTGGGGAGTGAAGGCAGCTGCTGCCCCCTGCCTCAATTTCGGGATCCCCTCAGCACCCCCAGTCCACGGCTCAGCTATGGGGAATGTAGACCTAAGTGGGAACTTGTGCTGAAAAGGTGAACCCGGGGACCTCAGTGTGTAGGAGTGCTCCAGGCTCTCCTTAAAGGACGAGCCTGGCACTCCCAAGTGTGCACCTTGCTGGACATGGTTCATTTTGGGGTGATGACATGCTTTCCCTGATCCTCCGAAGGGAGCTGGAGTAGGGGTGAGCTCTATCAGCTCCCAAGGATGAAAAGCATAGGCAAAATCACAAGGAGGATAGTAATCACATCCCCACTCTGATTTCCTTAGGCTAATCCAGTGAAAAAACATTTTTGGCATGAGACTTCTTTGGGCTTGAGCTTTGAGCTTTTTGAGCTTTGAGCTTTTTGCCAGGAGGGAATCTGGGGAGCAAAGAGTGTGAAGAGGTGTATAAGGCACAGGAAGCATGGGTCCATCATCGTGTACCAGGAGGGGAAGGAAGGAACTGGCATCCCAGGGGTCCAGCATGCTGCCTGGCCACAGCAGTCCCCATACAACCTCATCCACAAGCTCTCATCTCTGCTTTCAACAGCTCAAAATAAATCGGTGCTGAAAGACGCCGCGGACCTTGGTGCCTGGAGTCAACACCTCAGGCACCACGGGCAGCAGCTGCTCCCTCACGTGCAAGGTGGGATGCCATTTACTTTCTGCAGCATTCTGGCAAGGCCAGGACAGCACAGGTCCTGGGAAGGAGGGCACCTGCACCACTTCTCAAGGCTGGAGCAGGTGTTTTGCATCTACCCTGCATAGCTAGGGAAATAGATCCTGGGAGGGTTGCAGCACACTGCTGGAAACCATCTCCATGCAGGGTTGCCAGTTTGGTGCACTCAGTGCTGCAGGTGATCTCAGAGGTGCTGGAGAGTCTTGGCAACTCTCCTTGATTTAATTGCTTAACTACTACTTTACTTAAAGCCCCAGTCCCAGGATATGTCATTCAGCAGGAGTCTCATCTTTTGATGGAGGAAATGCATCCAGCCTTCCAGTCAATGGGGAGAGGTTTCAGCAATAGATCTTTGTGTAATAACATGGCTCCCAAAAGCAGCAGACAGGCAAGAGCAAGGCCATGGGCAATTCAGGCACAAAATGCAAACCCCTGAGTTTTAAAGCCAGATTTTGTTGGGTTTAGCATTAACAGTTTGCAATACCTAAACTGTTGCATGGCTAAATGCAGTGAAAAATCAGTTTGTAAGAGTTTCCTCACCAGGCTTGAGAGAACCCTTGACTGCTTGTTTTATCGGTGCTCAGGAACACAAATGGTTTAAGCTCACGCCTGGCTGTGGCTCCAAGAAAGAGCCTTCACCAGCCCAGCCACATGCAATGAAGCCCACACAGACCCTCTCCGCCCTGTGCACATAAGCTATACCCCCTCCACAACAGCCACCCTGTCCTGCTGCCCAACCTGCCCACACTCTAGACACAGGTGGAGAAGGCTCAGTGGAAACCACTGCCATCCTTCTTTATGCCAGGGTGGAGCAGGGATGTGTTGGAGGGTGGCCCCATCTCACTGTCTGTGCACCAATATCTGGTGGGCCCTTGGGGCAGAGAAGCCAGCTGTGCCAAGGGAAAAGGAGATACAAAGAAGGAGGAAAATACGAATAATTCAAAGCTATTTAGGAAAAAAACCCAAAAACCAAAACCACAACAAAAGCCCGTGTCCTGAGCATGCAGCTGTTTCCCACTCGACTTCACACAGCCCGTGACCAAACGGTGCTGCCCCTCCCTGAACTGTGATCTGCCCGTGACCAAGTGAACTTGTGGCAGCTTGGGAATTTCCCATCTTTAAAGACATTGTGAGGAAGCCAGGCAGTTTCAGCTGTTTGTGGATTTCTGCGAGTTAAAGGAACAATAGAGCCCCCCAAATATTGAATGCTAAGAGTGTGTGAACTAGAGGGAACCCCAAATGCTGGAGTGTCCCTGCAGGTAGTGCAGACACTGGGTTAATACAAGGAATTAACAGTCACAGCAGTAGATCTGTGGGGCTTTTTGCAGAAGAGCCAGGAGGGCAAAGATACAAAAATATAAAATGATGGCAGGGCTGACCTACCATTTTTCCTACCCTAGCCAGGCAGAGACCAAATAGGATTCTCTGGCATGATGGACTGCCTTGGATTCACAGTAAAGGCTGGAGTCAAGGCAGCTCCAAGTGAAATAACACGCCTTTTTTATTACTTCTTTATTACTATCTCAATAAAGCTGTTTGCAAGGGATTAAGCAGCAACCCAAACACAGCAGGGTCCTGGGCAGCATGGAGGTTTGTGGTTTGACAGTCGATACACATTTCAAAATGTTTGCTGTGAGGTTTTTTTTGCACATGCTGCAAAAATTCAATGGATGCTGCAGAAATGCCAGGCAAGCAGCTTGGCAGTAGGTCTTGCCCCAGCAGCTTTGTAAACTCCCAAGTTCCCAAATGCTCCGACCTTTGGCCCTGGCCACTTCTGGCTGATGCAGTGGGCAAAGGCAAGCTCTAGTCCCCAAACCCAGGCCCTGCTCAACTGTTTTCTGCATGAAGAGAAACTATTTTTCGGTAGGAATCTCAGCACAGACCCAGGGAAGAGCAGAGGAGATGGTGTCAGCTACTGCTGGTCTCTTCAGCACAGAGCTGGCTGTGAGCAATGACATCAGAGACCAAAGTAAATGAGATCATTACAGGAAAAGTGGTGATGACTGAACAAAGGTGTGCTACCAGAAAGAAGCCCTTTTTCATGCCTGCATGCCCAGTGGCAGCCCAGGGCACCCAGCAGGNGGGGGGGGGCGGGAGGGATGTTTCTGTGACTCTGCGTGCACTGGCTAAATGCCTGTAAGAAAAATCCGGGAAGTTCCTGCATCTCTGCAGGGTGCCTACCGTGCCTGGACAATGCCCCCTGGGCATCTCTCATGCTGGGGGGGTGGGCTGTGCAAAGGGGCCTGTGCCTTTAAAATCTGCAGAGGTATTATTTAGGTGGAAAAAATGTTTCACCATGACCATGGATATTGTTTGTATTTCAGTAACTGACCGAGNTCCTCACCAGGCTTGAGAGAACCCTTGACTGCTTGTTTTATCGGTGCTCAGGAACACAAATGGTTTAAGCTCACGCCTGGCTGTGGCTCCAAGAAAGAGCCTTCACCAGCCCAGCCACATGCAATGAAGCCCACACAGACCCTCTCCGCCCTGTGCACATAAGCTATACCCCCTCCACAACAGCCACCCTGTCCTGCTGCCCAACCTGCCCACACTCTAGACACAGGTGGAGAAGGCTCAGTGGAAACCACTGCCATCCTTCTTTATGCCAGGGTGGAGCAGGGATGTGTTGGAGGGTGGCCCCATCTCACTGTCTGTGCACCAATATCTGGTGGGCCCTTGGGGCAGAGAAGCCAGCTGTGCCAAGGGAAAAGGAGATACAAAGAAGGAGGAAAATACGAATAATTCAAAGCTATTTAGGAAAAAAACCCAAAAACCAAAACCACAACAAAAGCCCGTGTCCTGAGCATGCAGCTGTTTCCCACTCGACTTCACACAGCCCGTGACCAAACGGTGCTGCCCCTCCCTGAACTGTGATCTGCCCGTGACCAAGTGAACTTGTGGCAGCTTGGGAATTTCCCATCTTTAAAGACATTGTGAGGAAGCCAGGCAGTTTCAGCTGTTTGTGGATTTCTGCGAGTTAAAGGAACAATAGAGCCCCCCAAATATTGAATGCTAAGAGTGTGTGAACTAGAGGGAACCCCAAATGCTGGAGTGTCCCTGCAGGTAGTGCAGACACTGGGTTAATACAAGGAATTAACAGTCACAGCAGTAGATCTGTGGGGCTTTTTGCAGAAGAGCCAGGAGGGCAAAGATACAAAAATATAAAATGATGGCAGGGCTGACCTACCATTTTTCCTACCCTAGCCAGGCAGAGACCAAATAGGATTCTCTGGCATGATGGACTGCCTTGGATTCACAGTAAAGGCTGGAGTCAAGGCAGCTCCAAGTGAAATAACACGCCTTTTTTATTACTTCTTTATTACTATCTCAATAAAGCTGTTTGCAAGGGATTAAGCAGCAACCCAAACACAGCAGGGTCCTGGGCAGCATGGAGGTTTGTGGTTTGACAGTCGATACACATTTCAAAATGTTTGCTGTGAGGTTTTTTTTGCACATGCTGCAAAAATTCAATGGATGCTGCAGAAATGCCAGGCAAGCAGCTTGGCAGTAGGTCTTGCCCCAGCAGCTTTGTAAACTCCCAAGTTCCCAAATGCTCCGACCTTTGGCCCTGGCCACTTCTGGCTGATGCAGTGGGCAAAGGCAAGCTCTAGTCCCCAAACCCAGGCCCTGCTCAACTGTTTTCTGCATGAAGAGAAACTATTTTTCGGTAGGAATCTCAGCACAGACCCAGGGAAGAGCAGAGGAGATGGTGTCAGCTACTGCTGGTCTCTTCAGCACAGAGCTGGCTGTGAGCAATGACATCAGAGACCAAAGTAAATGAGATCATTACAGGAAAAGTGGTGATGACTGAACAAAGGTGTGCTACCAGAAAGAAGCCCTTTTTCACGCCTGCATGCCCAGTGGCAGCCCAGGGCACCCAGCAGGGCTCTGGATGTCCCATAGGTGATCTTCTCCTGCAGCAACATCAGATGTTGACCCATGAGGGTCTGGCACACAGTTTACATGCGTGAGGTCACATGTGAATCACACCACAGGCCCACATGAGTGCTTTGGCTGCCCAAATTAGGCAGGCAGCTGAAAGAAGACACTCTACATTGAGCATGGCTGGCAGGATGTCCTCTTTCTCTGGTGGGGAGGGACTGGGGACCCCTGAGTATAGGCAGGACTGCACAGGGGCAGCAGAGCTCAGCTATGGGTATGCAGATGGGTGCAGAGGAAGATCTGGGGATGGCCACCTCCATGAAGGAGATTTTGTCACTCCCCATGCTTTGGCTGGGGATGTCAGCAGGCTCCATGGATATCAGCAGGTTGGGAGGATGCTCAGGAGAGCTGACATTTAGGCATGCTGGGGTGTTAGCTGCTNGAGACACAGAGAGAGAGAGAGAAAAGACCTTCCTTCCCTCTGACAGGTTCAGGAATTTTTTCCATTAATTAAGAAGAAAAACAAAATGCTTGCAGTGGGAGGGAGATGGGAGGAAAAGGGGGTCTCCCTGGTGTCCCATAAACCTAGTAGCCACGGACAAAACACCACAATCACAGCATAGCCTTGCCCTGGAAACTTTGAGGCAGTGCTGGCTGGTGGAGTGAAGCAGGAGCACACCTCTGGCTCGCAGGGGACCCCGCTTTGGAGCACTCCAGGCTGGGTGAGGGGTAGCTCCCTTCCAGAAGGATGCACACATCCAGATGAAGCTCTCGAACCGGTGCCTGCTGCAGCAAGGTGGCAGCCAGTGATGCAGGTTTGACCTCTGGGAAGAATGGGGAATGCTTTACATTGCGGAGCATCCCACTGGCTGCATCAGACAGTCGTTAAAGGACTGAAATGGGAATTCAGGCTTGGCTGGGATGAGTAAAATGACTGAAAAAGGCATTCTTTGCATTCAGGTTTGGCTGGGATGAGGCTCTCCTGACTCGGATGAGGCAGGTATGAGCAGCCTGGTAATTGAATAAAGCATTTTCCCAGCATGACCACCTTCAAGTGCATTAAATGAAACAGAAAGGAGCAGCTGAACAGGATTTGCAGTTTTTTCCCCCCGTGATACGTATTTTCCCTTTTCCATGGTTAGTCCCACTGGGTACGCTGTGACCTATTGTTGTACTTATTTATTTACTCAGGTCTTGTAGATGATTTCAAAGCTCATGGCCAGGAAGGAGCAGAGAGATGCTGCTACCATGTGGGACAGAAAATCTGCTGTAGTTTCCCACTTTGAACACAAAAGCAGAGCCAGGTGCAACCCCCAAGCCCAGGGCTGAATCCTGATCTCTTCCCTCTCTGCTCTAACCTAGAAAGTGGGATATTCCATTGCAAGTTCATCCTGGGCATTCTTTTTCCAAGCAAGACATTAGCTGGTTGGAGTGGTTTGGGTTAAGTAGCTGTTTCTCCCTTTGGGGTGAGAGCTGGTTTGGGTGGATGGGTGTAGGAGTAGTATTGGGAGTTTGGAGACTTCCCACTGCCATACACCACCAATCCCTGAGGAAGGACAGTCAGCAACAGGGCATTTTTTTCCTATCTGGAAAACATGAATATTTATAAGCTTGGATTTAAAAATCCTCTAAGGAATCTGGGTGCATGTGAACACCCATCCAAAAAATGGAGGCCCTCGGGCAGTAAACACTGGGAGCTGATGAGGTGCTGCTGTGTCCACTGCTGTGGGTGCATCTGGGGAAGGATGTCATCTCTTCTGACAGTCCCTGGCATTTGGGGCACCCATGGCCACAAAGCCCAAGTGCTTCAAGTGTGAGCTGTGGGGAAGGCAGGTGGGTCCTGAGCCTCAAATATGATGAGTCCTTATTGAATTGGAGTGTAGGAAAACAAGAGCCTTGGGTGAGCCAGATGCCTGCGCTTGGCTGGAGCAGGTACCATCTGGGACTTCTGTGGGCTAAGAGAGGTGATCACTGCAGTGCTTGAATTTGGGAGACCAACAAGCTCTGCTGCTCCCCAGTACTGGTAAGACCCGGCTCCCTGGGATATGTGTCCCTGGAGCATGTATATGGATGGAAGATTTCACAGTGCCAGGTTTTGGCAATTAGCAGAGGTGCTTGGACATGGGCATCTGCATCCCAGGTCTCCATTGCTAATAATGGGTGCCAGTAGTTTCCACTGACAAGTCTGAAAAAGGATCTGAGAAGTTTGTGAGGACCTGCCAGAGCCAATTACTGAGAGACAAAGTAGGCTTGTAAAGGAATAGGAGAGTGAAGGTAAGCCCAAAGGAAGGATTTGCTTTTTGGGAACTTTTTCTTTCACTCCTTTCCACCCCTCACCCAAAGACCCCTCCTGCTTGCCAGGAAACTTGATCGGGGCAAGCATTTTGCCACCTGGCTTATGCACGCACCAGTCAAGGAAACAATTCTGCAACCGAAAGAGGAAATCTCCATCCTGGCTATTTCCAACCTCTATTGTTTGTTACCCAGCTCATGCATTACACAGACCAGTAGGCAAGGCAGCAAGATTGCAACACTATGCATGTGCTTTCAGACACTTAATTTTAGCATTGCATCCTCTGAATTGTGGTACTGAGAAAACCCAGTTCTAAGGAAAGAGGAAACCTGTGATTCTGACACTTGATTTTGACCATAAAAGGAAGAAGAACATTTGAGTGACCTAACAGGTTTAGTCATTTATGCTGTAATCCTCTGGGAGTCCAGCAAATCCCTGCTGGGGTTTTCCCATCCCCAAGGAGCTGGACTGCTGGGAGCCCTGGGGAGGGCTGAAGTCCACGAGCAACTGGAACTCTGTGCATCACGTTAAGCTCCTGATCTTTGGAACTTTTCTCTGGGCAGCATGGGACTCATGCATGCCCCTTCCCAAGCAATCTTGGGATGGGACCGGCTTTGCCAGCTATTGTCAGACCTTGACACTGTTTCTCCTACAGACCCAGATGAGTTTGTAAGGCACTTGTCAACGTGTTGTCCAAAATCTTCCCACCTTTCCCCAATACTGGGGCTCTTCCCAGCTGCATGTGTAAAAGGCAGTTCAAAAAGAAGTTGAATGTAATGAATTTAGGAAGAAACAGAGGTCTGGAGGGAGTCTTTGTGCAGCACTGGGGGCTGAGTTCAAAAGTGCAGAAGCCCTCCTTGCCTTGTCCTACACCAAGCGCTCTTCTGCAGCATGGCTTAGTCTCCTTCCACAAGAGGTAAAAAGGCCATCTGTGCTGGGAAGAAAATTGGGATAAATGCACAACAGCTCTTTTCTACAGAGACAGGCCCTGAGACAGCAACGGCCCACCTCCATGCCAAGCAAAGGCAGCTTAGCTGGTGCTGACTGCAGTCCTACAGATACCCTGAGCTGGTCCTGTGGGATTCCCCCACCAGCAATACAGCAAAGGAACACACAGATCTGCCAAAATCACAACTGCCTGTGGCCACCCTCCAACCAAGCAACAAGCAAACCCCAAACCTCAACACCTCCTCACCCCACTACTGCCAGGGCAAAGGCAGCAGGCTGTGGGCTGAGGCTGAGATCCCTGCTGTACTCCCAGTCATGGGTGGAACCTGCACCCAGCATACACCGATTTTCTCCCTGATGGCTGCAGGGAGGTCTATCACCAGGACTCCCTTGAGGGCTTCCCACAAGCCTGCCCAGGCCTCAGCATGGCTGCACTGGCCACTTCCTAAAATGCAGAAGCATCCTTGGTTGTTTTTTGGGGTTTTTTTTGGTTTTATTTTTGCAATCTTGCAGACACAACATGCTTTCAATTCCTCAAAAAATGGTGTTTTGCATGTGACCAGAGGCACTGTCCTCTTTCCTCCTGGTTCCTTCCCCTTCCAACAACACATGTGTGCGGCTGGTGATGGGAGCCAGGGAGTCTCCTTTTCCTTCTGTTTAAGCTGTCAGTGAGGTTATGACATGTGCCTGTTTCATTGAGAAAGTTACTGAGCCACAGGAGGTTGTGAAAGCAGAAAATATGAAACTGGAGAAGGTGGAACAGGTGTGGGTTTTAAAGGAAGAAAGAAGTCTTTATCTTTTCCAGGTACCTGGTTGTGCAAGACCTGAGGATCATGATTTGACTGCGACACAGAACCATCCCAACATAGCTTTGGCCAAGGGTCAGCATTGGCCCTGTTTGGTTTGGTGTGTCAGTGATAAAAAAAAAAAGAAAAAAAAAAGAAAAAAAAAGAAAAAAAAAAGAAAAAAAAAAAAAAAAAAAAAAAAAAAAAAAAGAAAAAAAAAGAAAAAAAAAGAAAAAAAAGAAAAAAAAAGAAAAAAATAAAAAGAAAAGAAAGAAAAGAGCTCTTCTTGCTGCATCTCTCAAAATATCTGGATATCTGGAATGCAGATCCTCGCTCACCCCTGCAAGGGTGCAGGAGCTGGGAGCAGGTCCAGGCAGCCAGCTGAGTGGCACTCTTGAGCTCTGTGCTTTCTTTGGAAGTGAAGCAGGGCTGTGGGTGTTTTCTTGCACCCTCAAGAACTGAAGCAATGATGAGAGAAGGAAGGTGTCCTGTGGGGTCCTCTATCACTATGCTGATTCCTAACAGGCATTTGGGAGTGGGGGAAGTGCAAACATCCTTCACTTGCCTGGCTCAGAAGCAGCTCAGTCTGGCTGATGGATTGGGGATTGTGGAAGAGGAAGGAGAAGTTTATTGTGAGCTGAATTCAACTAGTCAGACTAGGGTAACTTCTAGTCCTGTGTGTCCCTGTCCTCCCCATGCACACACCCCAGTGGGGAAATGAGCAGGGCTTTTTCATCCGGTGAAACCCCAGACTGTGAGACTTGAGCATAAAGTCCTTGCAGCAGCTGGTCAGGGTAGCCAAGGGCAGGACATAGGGACTCCATGAGGCCATAACAGCCTTTCATCCCATAGCAGGTGCCCATGACCTCCCAAGCACAGATTCACTCTGGCATGCCCTGCTGCAGGGCTGGAGAATGGGGGCTGTGCCAGAAAAGACACTCTCAGGACACTGCTAGGAAAGTCAAACCAAGGGGCAGATGGCAGAAAAGTGGCCAAGACTATCAGGGAAAGTGGACACAGAGCAGGCCAGGTTATTTCCATGTGGGGACCTGGTGGCTGCAGAGGGGTGGTGTGGGCTGACCCCATGCTCTGACACCACAGTCGTGGTCGCCATGGAGGCAGTGATGGAGGCAAAACATGAGTGTGCAAGTGGCTGGGGTAGCCACCCGTGGGTGTCCTGTGCTCCCCGCTGGGCTGTTTTGCAGCCTCAGGCCAAGGCAGGAATGCCAGGAATGTGAAATCCCGGTGCACTGCCCGTGTCCGGTCCCCGTCTGTCCCTCCCCGCCAGCTGCCCCCCGCTTCTCCGGCCCGTCGCAAGAACAGGATATTCACCCGAGAGACGTACACTCACACACGTCTTGTTATCAGGAAAAAACACTCAGTCAGCGTCTGGAATGGGCTCTAATTAACCATGTGGCCACTGGGACTTCCTCGTGGGGCTGCAGCAAAAGCACCCACTCGAGATGGGATATGGGCAGGTTGGCAGCAGTGGGTCGGATCTTCCAGGGCCAGGAGCATGGAGAGGGCTGGAGGTGAGCACTGAGTACCAGCACAGCCCTGCCATAGCCCAGTGGTCCCTTGTCTCCTGCTTCTCCCTCCTGACGGAGCCACAGGGCAGTGGGGAAAGCCTCTACAAAGGAGAGCATCCAGCCCCATTGTGAGGTTTCACACTCTTCTTCCCCCAGTGACGTCCAGGCCCTTGGGCTGAGAGGTGCCCCCAGTCCCATTTCCCTGCACTGACCACTCTGAGTCATGTCAACATGTCCCTGCTTCCAGCACAGGCTCTGCAAAGACGTCCTGTCTCAGGTAAACAGGATCTCGCCGCGCTGTGTGACCTTGTTTACCTCTGTGAAAGAATTTGGCTGGAATTTCTTTTTATTATTTTTTTTCTTCCTAAGGGCTGGTGAGTCACACTGCAGAAATGTGTGCTGCTTTTCCACACTGACTCACCTCGCTGCCTGCACTCCTGCCTCTCCCTCCTGCCCCCCAGCTCTGGGGCAGTCAAGAAACCCCCAATCTCTTGATGATGCAACCCATGCACCAGTGCTGGTGCCAGTTGGCCATGGCAGTGGCATCTCTGCCACAGGAAGGACAGCCAAGTGTTTGGGCAGTCCCCATGCCAAAACACAGGAAAAGCACCGACAAATTACCCCGTGCATTGTCAACTCCAAAAACACCAAAGAAAACAAAACAAAGCAAAAAACAACCAAAAAATTGGCCTCACTAGAACAATTGCCCAGAAGAATAGAAAAGAGAAAAAAAAAAAAGAGGCCAATGGACCTGGCCCAGCGCCAAGACCCTTGTTTCCCTTTCCCAACACAATGCATGTTAAATAATACTTCCTTCTCACAACAAGGCCCTCCTGGGCTGGTTTTTGTTTTTCTCCCCTGCTGTGCGGGGGTCGGTCAGCGCAATTGGCTCCCAGGAGCATCAGCACTTCAGGGCTGCTGCTCTTCCCCACTGCCGTGGATTGCCTGTTCCCAGCACTGCAGAGCAGTGAGGGCACTGCAGTTGGGCTGTCCACCACACCCCAGCTTTCCTGCAGGGAGCAGGGGGCTCTTCAGTGCTCCTCCTGACCTCTCTCATCCACTGGCATGATCCAGGTTTAGCTGCTTTGTGGTTGTTCATCTCTTCAAGGTAAGCTAGGTAGCTATCCCAAGCCACTGCCATACTCAAGCTATGCAGACATCCACACAAATTAATCATGGCATCCATATCACACACATCAATTAAATTGCCAGATTAAATGTAATAGAATAAGAAAACAATATACATTACATGTGGGATGAATGGTTTCATGCCATTTCTAGCCAGGCTTCCAGGCTGGGATGAGGAGAACCCCTGTGACTTGCACTTTGGCTCTTCAGTTCCCAATTGGCTTGTGCTCAGTTTTATTTCCTTCAGGATTTCACTTCCCAATGACAGTGGCACCCAACTGACTGTATTTAAATGTCTGTGTTGCAGAGGAATCTAAGTAAAACTGGTTTTGTTTATTCTAACTTCTTTCCTGAGAAATTTAACATCTGAGATACCATGCCTCTCATTTGCTGGCAGTGTCAATCAACAGTCTCCAAGGGGTTGATCAGGTCCATATCTCTTTATCAGAGGATTATTGGGATTTCTGATGAAATAGCAGGTGCCAGATCTTTAAAACAAACTGAGGCCTTTGTACACAAAATGACATCACTTCAGCAGTGTACATGTCTCCCCAGATTTCTGCTTTCTTACATGAGGACACAGGATGCTGGGAAAAATGGACCCAGTGGTTCTCGGGTGCTCACAGACAGGGCAGATCTCTGTTCCTGACAAAGCTCAGTGCTCAGTCACTAGCTCACACAACTGGCCAGCACAAGGGAAGAGGGACAAATGCTGCAGTGGAGCAGCAGACAGCAGGTCTAAGTAGGCATTTGGTGTACTTGTCCACTGACACCCAAAGTTGAGCAAACTCATTTGTTTCAGGTATTGACTCTGCACACTGACATTCCTGAGGCAGTCCAGAAAAGCCATATCCAAGGTTCCACCTACCTGCATTGTCTCAAACATCAGTTCCTGCCTTGGGGTGATGGATTTATGTTCTGGGTAATAACAATGCCTTGTGAAAGTGTGATCTTCTTGGCACTGTTTTTGGTTTATTCTTCTCCCAGCCAAAAGATGAGCCTGTCCCCTGCTACAGGGTGCATGGGTTCAGTCATATCAGCAGTCAGGGTAAACTCTTGATCAGTGAAAGATAGTTTCTGAGCAAAGTCGACCATATAAAATCAGTGTTGGAGATGGAGTAGAGGGAAGTTATTAGGAAGGGAGTTGGGGAAAAGCTGGAACATGGCACACAGCCCTGCAGAAGGCTAAGCGTTTGTATTGCTCCTGTGTTTGCTGTATCCTCCGTGTATTCCCAAACCTGTTCATGTGTGGTGGACAATGGTGCGATTTACCTCACAACAGATGTCCAAACATTGGCTCTGAAGTGTCAGCCAGATGTCTCATCTGTCTCAATAGTTGACAAAGGGGGCATGTCCAGAAAAGAACTCGATTCCCTGGCTTAATTTTTTCAAGTTTGGGATGAATCATACTGTGGCAGTGCTCAACACTCTCTTTTGTCTACAGAAGGAGACAAGGGCTGCTAGTGTTTGCTTTATTTTCAGTGAGCTCAATTTAATGTGCTTAATTTTAAGCTGGCAAACACCAAGAACGGTGAATCCCACCTCAGGAGAACAATGCACTAGTGTATGACGAGTAGCAGCAAGTCCAGGACACAGAGCTCCTCTCTTGATTTATTTAACAGCTACAGTTAGTGCTTAAACTTGACCATGGGAACCACTGTCTCAGCAAAATCCATCTTGCTCAACATGCAGAGTATGTCTTGTCCTCCAACAGTGCTGTCAAAGAATGTGTCCCTCAGGGACATTGAAACATGTAGGAAAGAATTGCTGGAGGTAGCAACTTGCATCTGAGTGTGGGATTTTCCCTGGATCTGGCATGGCACTTGTTTTTATCAGCCGCCAAGCCTTTGGCAATTCACCAGCTCCTGATAATACAAGTAAAAACCTGGAAAAGACAAATCTAAACACCTAGCCCAAATTACTGTTTATAGGTGTCCTCAAGCATGGTGAGAGCAACCAGGTTGCCCAAATTTGCCTCTATGTCCAGGTCAGCCCCTGGACACCAGATCTCTGTGACGAAGAGCAGTGCTCTTGGCAGATCTCCCTCCTGCCAGTGAGAACTTGGTGGAAACTTTTATCCAGGAAAATGTTTGTTGCTTGGCCTCCTCTGGTAAGGGAGCAGGTGCTGGAGGTTGTTTGGCTAGCTGATTCAACAAATCCCAGTGTTTTCTGCCAGACCAGGTGAAGTCAAACCTTTTCAGCTGCCTTGTCCCTATGAGATCATTGAGCAGCAGCATTCAGCAGCTCAGTTATTGCCGAATATTCAGGTTTGATGCACAGAGTGTCCTTCTGGGCAGAGCCCTAATGAAAACCTTGAGTTCACCTTTGAGCTCTTGGAAACACCAGACAACTACAGTAAAAAAGGAGAATATTCAGGTCAGGCTGTGAATGTGCTCTTCAAACCATTTTTAATGTTCTTCAGGACTCAAGCTTGAGGTCTGTGTAGATAAGTGATGGGCTTGGCTGGTTGTGGGACACCTTGCTTGTGAGTCTGTTGAAGGCTGTATCAGTGCCCTGCCAACTCACCAAACTGGTGACTATCAGAACAATCACTTCCCATAGCAATCTGTCATAGGGAATGTGCTATTTTGACTGGGAAAGTCCATTCTTAGCTCTATTTTCTCTCCCACTTGCACCAGGTACACATCTGGGATGCATGATGAAAACCTGCCAGGCTGATCTGTATCACAGAAAGTGGGAACCAATGGTGGTGACATCAGCCATGACTGAGTGATGAGAAGTCATGTGAACATTTTTAAAAGGCAATGTAAGACACTACCCCATTTGTTTGGTATCTCCCAGCTGCCTTCACTCAGGTATAAACCTCCTGCAGACGATGCCAACCCCACTAGTTCAATGATCCACCAATGCATGACCCATTGCTGCTCTCACCTTTGGTGAACACAGCTGTTACTAGGGATACATTACAACTTAATGTTTTCATTACCATTTCTTTTGTACGTTCCCTTGCAGCAAACTACACACTCCCGACACTAAAAGAGGATCCATTTAGATTAGATATAAGGCTTTTTTCCCAGTGAGATTGGTGAAACATTGGCACAGGTTGCCTAGAGAGGTGGTAGATGTCCTATCCCTGGAAACATTCAAGGTCTGGTCGAACATTTCTCTGAGCAGCCTAATCTCGTTGAAGATTTCCCTGCTCATTGCAGGGGTGGGAGGGTTGGACTAGACGATCTTTAAAGGTCCCTTCCAACCCAAAGCATTCTAGGATTCTATGGAAACCACTGGCCACAGTCATGCTGAGCTGTAGCAGCATGCTCTGGGATGAGGCCCATTCGTAGTGACAGCTTTATGGTGACATGTTGGTTGTCTACTTTTTCTTCATTTTTTACAAGTTTATCCTACAAAACACTTCTATTAATTGGTAACTTTCCTGACATGAACTTCCAGGCATTACAATCACTGGTAACTCTACAGAGTCCTACATCTTTTAAGGGGGCTAAATTACCCATTTGGCCAAACTGTACCAAGAACCATCTTTCTGTAGGGTTTTGCAAGTAGCCAGTGCTGTACCTGTCAGTCATGCTGAAACAACAGTTTTCCTCAGCAACAAATCTAACTATGCTGTAATTTCAGGCTTTTCGTAAGAAAATTTTTATGAAGTGCAGTGTAAGGCTGTATCATTTCAGATGGGAAACGTAACTGCCTACTGAGAAAAATGGGAACATACACTCCGTTTTAAGCCCATTACAGAAAGGAATTAGAGAGTCATGCGGATACAAAGGATATCATCCTCTAGATAGTAACTGCTGCATCTAGTACTGCTCAGCAATGTTCAGAAATAGAAGTAAACAGAAATCTACCCAGACAAAAGCCAACATTTTTTTTTCTGATGTCATTTGGGTGCCCAGACATGGCTCCTGAGCTCTGAACATCCCGTTGGCTTGACTGTCCCGGCACTCCTCCTTGGCCACATTCTCCCAGACACCTGCAGTTTTCTTTGAAGTGGGGACATGGCAAGCGTTTCTCAGAGACATGTCAGGACTTAGAGGGAAAAGCAGAGAGATGGATTCTATCTGTCAACTCACTATGAAATACAGTGACATTCCCCCCCCCCAAAGTCCCAAAAGAAAGCTCAATTTTTTCTAGTTAAAAAAAGTGTTTGGCTCAGTCTCTAGACCAGCTGCTTCCTACATAAGTAAGAGGCATGCACAGTGTACAGAAAAGAATATTTGACATTCCTAATCAATTAGATAAGGGGAAAAACCAGTCCATTTTCCTGTTCAAAATAAAATTATCTTGGTTACTTAAGATTTCAAGGGCATTTATCTTTCAGCTTCAGACAGAGGGGCACTGAGTAGACTGCACATTACTGACCCAGGGCTGGAGAATGACTAAGCTGCCAGCTGGGACGGAGCAGCCCAGGTTCAGCTCTAGTGGAGCACTGGGATGGGAAGAGCTGTGTCAGTTGTCAGCCAAGTCAGGTGTGCCTTCGTAGAGCCAGAACTGTGCCAGGCTGGGAATAACTGGCAGCATGGGAGGAGGGAGTTAAAACACCTCAAACCAAATTGTTTAAGGGAAGCACTCCCAGATCTTGCCCGCACACTCCCTGGCTTTGAAAACTTGTGTAAACATTTAACCAGGGACATGGTTTCCATGTGCCAAGGAAATCAAGGTGAGGAAGAAGGTGGCTGGGAGGGCTGTAAGAGAACACAGGTACTTTCCCAAGCCCAATTCAGCTCAGGATGTTTCAGTGGAAGAGGCACAACCTAAGATATGTTGGGTATCTTCTACTCAAAAGCACAGGAGGCTCCAGGCCCCAGTGCAGGTGCCAGGTATGATTGCCGGCCCCACAACAGAGGCAGAATACATAAGCACAGTGCTCTCTCCCTGAAGAGCATGTGTCTCTGGATCACCAGCAGCTTTTGAGGCCTCTCTACAGCCCACTGGAGAAAGGATGAGGTCCTTGAGAGGACCAGCTCTGCTGTTGCTCAGTTCAGGGGAAAGCAGCAGCCTCTTTGCACTGCCTTGATGCAACTAGGTCATGCAGGTAGGCTGCAGATCCTTGGTATGGGATTTACCCCCAGCAACTCCTGCACAGTTCCTGGACACTTCAATCCTGGGCAGCTGTATCGAAAGTCTCGATTGCTGCTGCTTTGCATTTGCAATACTAAGTCTGTGTTCTTCCAGTATTTGTCAGGACAGCATGTTTCTCCAGGAAAAATATATGCAAATAGGGCAATGAAGTGTCCGAGCCTACAAACCCCTGCTCAGACACAGCAGAGCCCTCTGGAGACTGAACTCACCCGTGGAATCCTGGGCCTGTAGTGCCACCTAATGAACAAGCACTGCTCAGAGCCCACATGGATGCTGCCGTCTGCAGAGAAACCAGGCAAAGGTGCTTGCAGAGACTTCCTTAAGGCACTTTGTTACTCTAATGCCTTTTGTCCCTCTCCCAGTGCTTCAAACATTGCTTATTTGATCCTTGCAACCCAGCTGTTAGGCAGCAGATAATACTAACCCTGTTCTTGGACAAGTTGCGGAGGCATCCCAAAGGACAAACCATCACCCAGAGCAGGGAGCTGCCCTGAGGCAGCAGGAAGAAAACATGGGAGAACTCAATCCTTCCCGGGAGCTTAGGAGTTAGGGCTGTGCATTCCTCCTCCTCCATTTACTTTCTCTGTCATGATCTCAGGTCTGGCACCCTGTGCTGTAATCTACACAGCACAGGTATAAATGGCAGCCCTTCCCCAGAAAGTAGAGGGTCTGAGCTAGGTGTTCTTCTCAGCCTGGAGGGACTGTAACACACAATTTCCACCAGACTAGTTTGCTCTACTACACATAGCATGGCATTGCAGGGCACAGTTTAATATGGCAGGTCTGTAATATGGGTGGAGAGCACCTCCCAGGTTCTGCATCCCAAGGGCATAATCCAGATGCGTCCTGGCATGAAGGCTGGGAGCCTGCTTCTGGCACCAGAGTGGGAGATTTGATCACAAATGCCAGTCATGTCATGACTGCACAGATGCTGAGCCCTCAGCTAAGTGTGAAACAGATTCTGGCCCTGTACCCAGGTTTTAAGTCTTTCAAAATGTTCAGAGTCCTTCAAAGGTGAAGGAAGTGAGCATTGCCACTCTGGCCCCCTCACAACAGAAGGAACATGGGACATACACTGTCTCACATGCAAATAGACCTCTGTGGAAAGAAACACTTTTAGGGCTGGATGCTCTAGAGGCACGCAGTGCCAGGAGAGGAACATATATGAGAGTGGGAGTCTTTGGAAGTTTTAAGCAATGAACAGCTGAAGAAGTTTCCACAGACCATGTGGTAGCCAAGGCTTTTCAAAGACATATCATATGTCCACAGATGGGCAGGCTTTTGCTAAAACACCACAACTCAAATTAATTGAAACAACAAAACTCAATTTCATTGAAACCACAAAAATATTTTTTAAAGAAAACAAACCACAAAAGCACTTATTTTCTCTTGCCCACCCACACTTTTAGTCTAGGCTTCAGAGTAATGAAAATCCTACTACAGCTTCCTGTAGAGGAATTTATCTGAAATGTGTGTTTTGTGTACCAAACCAGCATGGTTCACTCTTGCTGTGACAGTTACAGGGACTCAGAGAGAAGGAAGATTGATCTTTAGCTGTTTATCTTGGAAAGCAGAGATCAGTGTTTCAGCACTTTCACTAGGACATATTTAGATATTCTACATTAGTCAGGCACTAGGCGACATGTACACACAGACAGGTGTTGTGGTCGGGTCCCCAATCTCCTCTTGTCCAGGGAAAGGACCCTGTCATAGCTGCTCCATGGCCCAGTGAACTCTGAATTTGTCTTGCAACCAAGCAAGATAATTTCAGTGGGTGAATGTGCACTCTCCTTCCTCTTGAAAGAGAGTAATCTGGTGTTTGGGCCAGTGTCCCAGAAGATGGGATTTTATGGCCCAGAAGACTGAGGAGAGACTGGACCCTCATCACCAACACTGCTGGGTTTGTGCACTAACTGTCGAGCTCCCATTTAACAGGTAAGAAAACAACAAGCTCTCTTTCAGTGGCATTTGCAAAGAAAAGTGGTAGATGTTATTTTCTGCGCAGATCCTGCTCTGGGCAGTAGCTGAGCTCTTCAAGGAAGCCTGGGAAGAAACACCTACCTGGCAGTACACTGTCACACCTGGCTGTAAGCCAAGGTGCATAGGGAAACAACTGCCCACCAAGTTGAGCTGACACTCAGGACAAGCACCAGCTGTGTGGCACTGATCACAGTCTGAGATTCTGTGCTTACCATCCCACTAAGATGGTACTCCAAGGGCCTTAGATCTGAACATAAGGCATGACCACAATGAAAGAGTGGGTGCTGGGTGCTCAGATCTAAAGAGGATGGAAAGCTGAAGTAGACAACTGTCCTGTATGCTCTGTAAGGGGTGGAAAAATGACATGCTGTTCAAAAAGTAGTTAAGGATGGAAGCAAAATTACACCAAACCCACAAAAGGTATTTCTCTTCATGAGAGACCCCAACCAGAGCTCTCAGGTGGTCTTAAGCTTGGGCCAGATGATCTTTCCTCTACCCTCTGTGACCAGCTCCTTTGGACAAGACTGGGGGACTTCCATATTTGTATTCCCTGTGTGTATTGTGTAACAATGGGAGGCAAAGCACTACTTCGGGCTGGCGTTCACTGGCCATCCACTGTCAGCAAATCCCTGTGCTTGCAGCTGATCAGAGCCAGGTAAGGAACGCACAGCAGAAGCACAGCTTTAAAAATGTTGTTCGCTGGCTGCTGGCGCCGAGGGCTTCGGGTAAACTGAGGAGCTGCCAACTGGCAGCAGGGGGCAGCTGCATTCCTGCCGTGGGTTTTAAGAAACGAACATTAAAAGTACTAATTGATGTGAGCCTACCGACAGCGTAGTTCTTCTGGTGCCCTTGAGCTTAACTGCACTGATACCCCGTGCGTCCTGCCTTTGCCTTCCCGTGCTTCCATCCAGCTCGGGGACTGCGGGGGCTCCTCTCCTGAGCCAGGCCAGCTCTGACCGTGCCGTTAATTGCTCTTTATTTCTGCAATGTGTTACGAGGCTGCCAGTCGAAACCACAGCCTGCGTACCAACTGGACCTGCGCTTGCGGAGCAGCACGATGAGTGCCATCTACTGATAATCAAACACGCAGCAGGAGAGGCTGGTTGCCGCACCGACTCCGTGATGCATCGCACCGGCACCCACAGCACTGCTCTGCACGGCTGCCAGCTCCGTGACATTACGGAGCCGTGGCAGCACTGTTCTCGTAGGCTGCCAGGGCTGGCTTCTGCTGCAAGGTCGTTTCTTGAAGCCTCATCAAGCAGTGTTTCTTCAGGGATGTGCTGGCTGGTTTTGAAGCTATGCTGATCTTTGCTGCAGTCTTCTGGGGGAAAAAAATCTTTGGCAGGATTAGGCTTTGTAGAATATAAATGACCATTAATAAATTTTTAGTGTTAATGTAAGTGCTTGTATCAACTGGAAGCTGAATCGCTTAATCAGGCTGGCAGCAATTAAAATGGTAATTTTTTTCTGTACTAGATTCTGCTTGCAATTTTTACTCAAGTAAAACTCTTTGAAGTTAATTGGAATTTTGATTAAAGCCTCCTGGATCTGGGTCTCTGAATTTGTCCTAAGGAAAGTTCAACATTTGCTTTGGTTTTCTGCACATGGAGTTCACTGCTATATATTAGTGTGACTGTACAATTAGTGGTAACAAGAAAAACTCCAATAAAGATTTCTGTAATCTAGCCCTTGATATACTTCAGAAAAGGTCTTTTATCACAGAATGGCTTTTAAAGTACTGCTAAAACAGACTGTAAGATCTGAAAAACTTGACTGATTAAATTGTTTGTCTTAATTATTTCCTATGAATGGCTTAGTAACATTCACTTAATGGTAATTCAGAACTTGGGATGGGGTGGGAGGAAGGGAGATGTACTTGCTCTTCGCCTTCATGGTTCAGGTTTTGGTTGCCAATGCAAAAAAAGAAACCTACTCAAATCATAAGTAACTTTGGTGTAACAGCTTTAAAAAACAACATTTTTTGTCCAAAATGTTGCAAAAAACCCCCCAGAACAAATACTCTGCCAAAACAAAAAAACCACCCTAATCAAAACACCCACACCCCCAAAATCCTGACCAGACTGCTGTGAGGCATTCTAGCATTTTGTGAAAAGCACAATAATCCCCAAGCAGCATGTTCTGGTACCAAAGACACTGGAAGAGCCAGGGGTGTGTTGTCACCACAGCAGTCCTGACTCACTTTGGCTTCACTGCAGCCAGTACAGCCACATGGGAGAATAAAAACCCCATAAAGAAGGAGGACTTGACTGGAAAAACTCCCCAGCAGACAAGGAATACTTATTTTTGTTTTGTATGGGGATTTGCCTGGAACTTTGCTCTATGCTGATGTCATTTTATGGACACATTTCACCCCTCATCCTTCCACACAAAGGAGTGCTTTTCTGAAAGCTAAGACATAACTGGTGCAAATACTGCTTAAACTTCACTTGGGTCAGTTGCTGGTGTGGAGAAAGCAGAAAGAAGGGAATAATCGTGTAGAAATTATACTGATAATACCAACCATGTGGGTTCTTACTGTCCATCTCTGTTTATAAGAAGAGTATTATCACTTGTGATCAAAATGTAGGTGAATTTGTTTTGAGAACTTCTTTGGGATCCATTAACAAAGCTTCTTAAAATATACAGACACACACCTATATATATATTCTTGATCTTAAAGTGATATATATTAAATAATATAGACTAAGAAGTGCAACAGTGTATCAACAATTTAAAAAATAATAATAACTTGACATTTTGTTGTGACTGTGGGATTTATTTCTTTTTTTTACTTCATCTTAATGTGGCAATTGGAGGACTGTTTCTTCCATTTTCTAGTTTTACACTGCACCAAGATTCAAGTGTGAGGAAAAGGAATAAAAACAGGTCCTTGCAATTCAGATATATGTTCTAATCTTCTCTTGTCTCTACTTTTTCTGATCTTAATTCTGAGAAACAAAGAAAATTTTACCTTTAATGTTTTTCTCTATTCCCTTTTAAAACACAAGGAACATGAGAAAGGATTAAAAAGATCAAAGCTTTTATTATTATTATTATTAATATTGCAATACAGTATAAAATCCTCAAATATTCAACAGCTATGCTATTACAGTACCAAAACCATGGTATAAACTGCTAGTTCTGCTTAATGGTTATCCCAAGGTCATGATTCCCTGACAGTGAACTTTGAGTTCTTAAATGAATGCAGCAAGGATAAGCAGCGTGCCAGTTACTCAATCCATGCCTGGAGATTCCGTATGTTGTGTGAAAATGAACACTTTCAGACTAAACGATTAAAATTAACATGCTCTTACTGTGTACTATTTGCTATTTGTACAGTTAGGTTCACCCCATCTCAGACTTTGCATATGAACAGCATGCAGTGACACACAGTCACAGTGACAAGCAACTAAGTGCACTCATGGGAGAACAGGTAGTGACATGTAGAAATAAGACCTTGCTCTGATGTAAAAAACGTCCTAGTAGACTTCAAAAACAACAAAAAAACCCAAATAAAAAAACAAACCAAAACAAAAAACCCACAACAAGCCAGTCCATTGTTTAAAGCACTGGTCGGGAAGCAAAAGCACATTTCTGTGTAGCAGACTGGTGCACAAGGAAGCCTGGACACTTTGTAGCTGTGAATGCCTGCTCATGATGTCCCTGATTTCTCCTGCCCTACCCCAGAAAGCCTTGGCCACCTTGAAGAGGTGGCTTGAGGTCCTGCTCATTCCATGATGACTAATAGCTACTTGTGTGCTACATCCATGGAGTCCTTGGCACCTGTAGAGGCCCAGAGGTGCCCCCAGGGCTGTGGACATCTCATTGAGGGGACCGACACAGCTGTATTGATGCTGAAACCAGGACTGATATCCCATCAGCTGGATCAATGCTGGAACCGGACTGGTGATTCTTCCCTTTCCCTTTCTCNCCGAGCGTGTAATTCACTCATAACACTTCCCGATCGCTTGCGGGCCCTCCTCCTTTTCCCGGAGCGCCTCACGGATCCCGGGCGCTCCCTTCCCCTCAGGGCCGCGCCTCCACGGCCCCCTCGGGGGCGGCGCACCTGCAGCGGGCCCGCAGCCGGCTTCCTGCCCCTCCACGGCTTCCCCCGTGTTTCCCTGAGGTGGAAGCACCCTCAAACTGTGCGGGACGTGCGGGTTTTGTGCGGGTTCTGTGCGGTTTCTGTGAGCCGGGCGGGGCGCGGGGCGCGGGGCGCTCGCGCCGCCTCAGGCGGG
>WBMV01004887.1:214136-234534 GCA_013396655.1 Campylorhamphus procurvoides | reverse complement strand
CCCGTGTTCCCATCCCGTCCCCCGGCCCCTGTCCCCGTCACCCGGCCCCTATCCCATCCCTTCTCGTCCCTTATCCCATTTCGTCCCCTGTTCCTGTCTCCTATCCCCATCCCGTTGCGTTCCCTGCCCCTGTCCCATCTCGTCCCCTGTCCCCGTCCCGTCCCGGTCCCATCTCGTCTCCCGTCCCATCCCCGTCCTCTGTCCCCGTCCCATCTCGTCCCCTGACCCCGTCCCGTCCCCTGTCCCCATCCCATCCCCGTCCCCCCACACCTGCCCGGGGCCGGCTGGGGCACACACGTGTTGGCTCGGGGGTCTACGGGGCGGAGGGGTGCAGGCTCTCTGCAGGATGAGCGCTGGTAACACCAAACCGGAGAGGGTTTGTGAAGGTTTGGGAAGGCTCCCGTGATCCGCTTCCCCGGCCCCGCACGGTGTTTGCAAGGATTAACCTGTAAGCATTCAGTGTGTTGAGATCCTCCGGTGGAAAGTTCCTTGCAGGGCAGTGTTTTCCAACCATGGGAGGCCGGTGAGCCCTCCATGGGGAAAATGAAACCAGTTTTTGGCTCAAGTACCCGAGCTCTTCCCTTGCCGTACCCTCCTGCAAAGGTGCCTGCAGCTGCAGCAGTGGCTCAGAGAGTGGTCGTCCTGCATGAAGGCCTTTGCCAAGCTTTGGGAAGTGCTTAACAAACCCCTCAGTATAATATTAAATATTTTGGTAGTTGTGCACATTGCTCACTGTGCCTCTGAACACAGTTTCCAATCACTGCGGTTTTTTTGCCTTTTGTTTTTAAATCTTGTACTTAGAGTGAGGAAGTAAATGGGTAACTGTGAACTTCAGCTGTGAGCTTGGGTTGAAAGGATGAGTGTCTGTGATGGACAGAACAGTGTTTGAGCAGAGCATGTACCAAATGGAAAGGAGCATGCCAGAGATGCTTCGTAGGTTCTGAAATACTGTGTTTCTTCTCTCTGCTTAAAAAAAAAATTCATCTGACATTTGCTCCTGGCATACATCTCCCTCTTGCATTTATGCGTGCTGACTTCTTGTAGGATTGCCTGTACATGTGGGAATGGTTCAGTCTTGCTCTCTGGTTGGCTTTTAGTGTTCTGCCTGCAAGCCTTCTGCAAAGCTGTGCTCCAAGCTGATGGAAATACAAGCGTGCTTAAACACCCCTGCATGCCTGTTTTCTGGGCATGTGTAGTTGAATGAGGACGTGGCTTTGTTTTAAAAATAAAGTGATGGGAAAGGAGCTTCTTGTTTGTGGATTTTAGTCCTGTTGATTGGTTGCATATTGTAGCCCATATTTTGTTGCAGAGTTCACCTGGTTTTAATTCCTTTTTCCACCCTCAGGGTAAAGTAGAATACCTGGTGAAGTGGAAAGGATGGCCCCCAAAGTAAGTTGTGTTTACTTGTCTTCTTTCTTTAATATTTGGTAATAGCTTACACTGTGGCTCTGCAGCTGAGCATCTCATTCATAATGGGTAATCACTTGTTCCTCATTTCAACAGCAATAAACAAAACCAAAGAGCCACAAACCAAACCCAAATCTGTTTGTGAATTGGCAGCTAAGGAATACAAACTGTGTGCCAGTCCATTCAGACTGGTTTTTGCCACCAATGAAATATTTCATTGAGATACTTTCTAGATACAAATGTTTTTAAATTCTTTATGAGTTCAACAAAGAACCCAGATTCTTCTGAACTTGGAAGGACTTCTGCTTTTCTGAGTCAGCACCAAAAGGACCCCACTTTATTTTTAGAGCTGTCTGCAGTCTTTTAAAATAGAATACATGTTGATGGTCTTGTCTTCTTGTCCTGCTGCTCCCCTGCTGCAATTCACCAACAGAAAGGGGCAGTGTTTCAGATTTATTGATTGTAGCCAAATGCAGGTGATCTTTGTCCCTTGAAAATTACTGCCATGCCTTCATTTCCTTGTCCAAAACCTTCTGTTACTATGAGTGCCTCTTGTGCTTTTACTTGGTTGCTACATTGCCAAAAAGGAAAAAAAAAAGGCATTTTTTTCAGCATTGCTGTGCACTGTTTACAGATACTTCTCGTATTAAAATGCAGCTGCCTCTGAAGAAGAGTGATTGGTCTGTTCTTAAACAGTCTGTAAAATGCTTTGAGATTAGAAGGATTAGGTAACTGGAGAATATTACTATGTCAGCTAGCAGTCTGGTAGAAAAGCCAACCCATATGGGGCCCTGTCTTTGCTTTTCTGTTTGTGACTCTGTGTGTACATACACAACGTGGGTGGGTACAACAGCATTACACATGCTGTTGCTCTGTGTGTTGCTAAGCAAAAGGGCTGCTTATTACGGGCTCACCCTCACAGCTGCAAAGTGGGGCCCACTAGGGTGGTTCTGACAGGTTGTACCTCCTGTCCAAGAAGCTGAAATGTGTTCCTACATGCCTAATCCTCATGCCTAATCCTTATGGTTATAGGGCACATGTAAATATAAGCAACTTCTCCTCTCTGGTGGTGGTGGGAGAGGGTGACTTTATTCTTGATTATAAGTCCTGCTGTCAAAGCATAGCCTTGTGCACTTGTTGAGCACGAGCTGCCATGCAGTGTGGGTTACTTCTTGGACTGCTTCAGCCTTAAGTAGCCAAATCTTATTTAATTGCTGATAGAGGCTGGGAAATGTATTTGGAGCCTGTGAAGCCCCATTCCCTTCTGGGCAGAATACTGATGTTTATCCCATTCACCTTTCAACAAATGCATTGAGGTCCTTCTCTTGTAACATCCCTTGCCAAAAAGGTGGGCTGAGGCATGGCGTAATGTTTCCTTGGACAGAGCAGCCCTTATTCTTAACTGCTGCCTTTCTTGTCCTGTGCCTTAGAACTTGGAATTTAAAGCACTGCTCTCCAGGGAGTGAGGTAAAGTCAGGGTTCCCTACTCTTGATGCCATGAAGGCCTAGGCACCTTCTCTCTTCTCCCAAATTACGAATCTGAAGAACACTGATTTTTTTTCGTTTCCCCCTGTCCCCTCCATTTTAACTGTTCACTCAGTGGTTTGAGTTACTTAAAACCAAGATGCTCAGAGCACTGAAGGCACTTTCATGCCACTAGCAGTCTCTGTTCCTTGTTTCTAAACTTACCTCTGCCTGTGATTGCCTGCAGCACTACAAGCTGTTTGCATCTTTTTATCTGTTTGCTCATCCCATGTCCTGTTTCTCTTCATTCCCTTCCCCAACCTTGTTGCATTGTTCTTTGTAATCTGTGTACCTATTACCCCATCATTCCCATTAGAAGCATCATAGAAGGGAGTAAGGATAGGTTAGTAGATTACTGCTTTCACATGTAATTCATATTTCACTATTTTATTTTCCTTTTTTTAATAAAAAATTCTGGTTCATGGTCTGCACCTTAAATTTCTGGATTGCACTGCTGGAGTCAGAGAATGGAGGAGTGACAGTCTGATTCTAGCTACAAGCTTGTTTACAACTTGTCTTGGAGTTAAGGAGGGGAGGGGGAAGAGGAGGAGTAGAAGGAGGGGGAAGCAAGATCATATGATCTGTGTTTTCCAGAGTGCCTGTTCTCTGCAGTTTGCTGCAGCCTGAGCTGTGTGTACCCATATATAAAGCTCTGTATGCGTGTGCGCGCGCGCGTGGCAAACTCAACCATGTTTTTTTTATATGCAGTGTTTTGCTACTGCAGCGAAGCCAGAATCTGAACTGCAGAGAAAATGGCAACACCCACCAGGTTTTTTAATAAGCAAATCCCCTTTCTTCTCCTGCCTATGAAAAGCAATCTTATGACTTTCTTTCCCCCTCATGGTGTTATTTTTCTTAAATTTGTAGGATGAGTGCCAGAATCCCTGCAGCTGGGAGGAAACCTTCCTCTTTTCAAACAGCATCTTGGCTGTGACAGCTTACAGTCAGGTTGCTGCAGGAGGCATGAGCAAAGGAGGGAGGGAGAGGGAGAGAGAGATCAGCTGGTTATGAAGACATGTCTGTTCTTAACTCTCTGATGTACAGTGCACCTTGGGATATCTGCATTTCACATTTTTGGTTCTTGCTTTTATAAAATAATTATATTTTCATTTCTAACCCATTCTCCAGGAATGCTCCTGTTTTCCAGTAACTTTCTTCTCTCTAATAGAGAGATAAAAGGGAAAAGCACTCCCAAACCACCTCCACCATGTATATATAGGCATATATCACATGCCCTCATGTGCAGCCTATGCTTCATCCAGAAATGTAAACATCCTAAAATGCTTTCTCGCTGTTTGAAGGCACTGATACAAATGTACCCTTGCACACCTCCAAGTGATGCCTTTCTGGTCCTCCTCCCTAGGGTCTGTGAGGGGCTCTTCCTCCAGGCCTGGACCTCACATTCCAGAAAAATTAGTCTTCTGAGGCATTTGGGGTTTCAGACTTGCCTTCTTGTCTTAGAGTTTGTGCAGTAGAGACATGCCACACACCTTTTCTGGGCAAACATGACCTTTTAGAAGCAAATATCCTACAAGGACCACCTTGTGATCCTTTCGGCGTCCACACTCGGAGTTTTTAGCTGCTTCTCCCTGTTGTTAAGTGCAGCTATGTGCCTTGGTAACCAGGTTTGGAGTTGCCTACTGGGTGGGTTCAGTCCTTTCCTGAGCATCTGATTCCTGTCACAGCTATCTGGCTATCGAGGAGGGAGCTGGGGCAGTGAGTGACGCTGTTCACAGGCTACTTTTGGAGGATGAGGCCAGTTTGGAGCAGTGTTGGCGGTCCTGCCTGCCGTGCAGATGGTTCCTCCTGCACCAGTACAAAGTACTGATGAGCTCTGTTCAATAGGAACAACCCCCAGGGGGAGCTGAGCAGGAGGAGGAGGCATTGGCAAGTGGCCATCAGCTTGCCCCAGGGCCTAGGTCTGAACATGTTTGGTTGAACAGCATCAGTGGAGAAAAATTAAACTCTTAAATTAATACTTTCAGCTTCAATGATTAGAGGTAATTAATAATGCAGGTGAGAAAGCGTACTTACTCTTTCAGCACTCTAAATTAAGAGAGACCTATTTTTCAGAAAGCTCTATCAGATCACGTCTCATTGTTCCATGGGGTTTTTTGGATTTGAGTGAGTGCTGCAGATGAGGCCTGGTTAGGAATGGACTTTAAAATCAGTTTGTAAGTGTCTGCACAGGCTTTACAAACTGTGTGGAAGGGGCCCTGGGGAGGAAAGTCTTCTCTGTTTTCCTACAAAGATCTGCTTGACGCTTGGCACTGCCTGTTTTGGGAAGGGGAGGTAGTGTCTGTGGGAAGTGGGGGAGGGAATGGCTAAAATTCCTCAGAGTTCTTGCAATGTTGTGGCAGGCCCCGTTGACCCTGGTGAAGACCGTATCCAGGGTTGCAGCACACTGGTAGCAGGCCTGCAGATAGATGTTTCATTACAGTATTGTTTACTTTTTATTCCTCATGTTTTTCTTCAGATACAGCACATGGGAGCCAGAGGATCATATCTTGGACCCTCGCCTGGTAGTGGCTTATGAAGAAAAGTAAGGGCGCATGTTCTTTCTCTCCCTGAACACCGGAAAAGAAATACTGTCTTTATTTCATTAGATGCATAAAGTGCCCTGTTGTTCGTACGTCAAAGATGAGATGTATAGCAATGAATCCTGCTTGATTTCTGTACCATGGTGTTGGTTGAGATGGACAAAACAAGGTTAAAACAGTTTGATTGGCAGTGTTCAGGAAATGAGGCCAAGAACTGGCAGCACTGAGCCAAAGAACAGTCAGTCTCAGGTTTTAATCAGGTCCAGAGCTGGACTGGAGTGATGTGAGGTGATAAGTTTCTCTAACCCATCCTTCATCTGCTATGTCAGAGAAATTCCCTTATTGCAAGGCTTTCACTCCTGCAGGAAGCAATTCTGGGATGTTTTCCAAGCCCACCCTGGTCACCACTGGGTTTTAGTGAAGGAAATTAAGGGAGATGTGCTGCGAAAGGTTGAAGTCCCAACTAGGTTTTATGCTGTGGTATTTAGTACTTAATTTGATTTGTGTTCCTCCTTCACAGGGAAGAGAGAGACCGTGCATCGGGGTACAGGAAAAGAGGCCCCAAACCAAAGCGCCTCCTACTGCAGGTAGCTCTTCTGTGTATTTCTAACTCTTAGCAGCTGTGCTGCTCCTTTGCTCTCAAGGGGCTGGGAACTGTCTGTTTGCTGTTGCATGGGCAGAATTGGAGGTAACAAGCAAACACAGCACCATGAAATCAGTGGTTAGGTGGATAATTTTACTCTGTGAGCTGAAGAGTTAGCTAATTTGTCTTTAAAAAAAGCAAAACAAAATAAAACAACAGCTCTTGCTCTGTGAACTGGGATTTTATAAACCAAGGGCCTGAGTGGTTGCAGGTTACCTGTTTTGTCTGTTCTTTTAATTTTATGGTGAGCTTGGACTTCCATCAAGTTAAAGGTAGCCACTGTTTGGAAGCAGAGTTTCAGCACGTTTCCAAGCAAGGCAGCCAATCCTAGGAAGTGTGTATTAGGAAGAGCGTAGATGGCAGATGAAGAGGTGAGAGAAACAGTGTTGTAAAAGCAGCACACCTTATCCTAGCTCATCTGGATGTTCAGGGACTGAACAAAGAACAGTTTCCTGGCTCCTGAGGGGAGCCATGCCTGTATGATCAGATGTCTGCTCTGACCCTTTCTGTGTTGATGTCTTGGCAGCGGCTCTATGGTATGGACTTGAGGAGTGCCCACAAGGGAAAGGAAAAGCTCTGTTTCTCTCTTGCACGGAGATTTGGAGGAGGAGACAGTAGCCTGCCAGGGGCCAAGACAGGGACGGCAGAGTTCCCAGAGAAGACTGGGGGAGCAGTCCTGCCATTCTCTCTCCGGAAGCAACGCAAAAACCAGAAGTACCTGCGACTTTCAAGGAAGAAGTTCCCCCGCATGGCGAGCCTGGAGAACCGAAACTGCAGGCATGAGTTTTTCCTGAATGATGCAGTGGGCCTAGAGGCCAGACAGGGCCCTGAAGATTGGGAGGCCATGCAGCAGACTAGCAAAGAAGGTAAGGCCAGACACCCCTTGGCTGTGAAGCTCTGGGGCCTGTGAAGGATGCTCTGTGTCCTTCTTTGGTTGCCTCCTCCTGGGCTTGTGGTTGAGGTCAGGTCCTCAGAGCAGCTGATGCTGGCTCATATTATGGCCGTCTTGTTTGCAGGTTTCTTTCTTGTTTGAAGAGCATAGATTAATCTGGGTTTTTTTGGTGCTGTTGCCTCTCTATAGTCCTACATCTGTGATGCCCCTCCCAGTGTCAGAAAACATGCAGAAGATGCTGCAAATTACTCCCTTCTTAGAGTTTCCTCCCAGCAGAGGTGACATGCAAGTGTGATAGTGATGAACTCCACCTCTGTCCACATATCCACATGTGCTCAGCCTGCTGCTTGGCTCAAAGGAGCTTGACTGGCAGTGGATGAGCTTGGATACCAGCACTGCTCATAATGCTGCTCTGAGAAGCGTACAGGAATGCTGCTAGGAACCCATAGTGCAACTCCCCTGCTCCCTTCTTCCTTTTCTTCCCCACACTGCTCTAGAGTCTCTTGCAATAGAGCTATGTGAGGGGAAGATGACAGAGATGAAGGGAGGATGGTAACTCCTGCCTCATCCCACTGAGTAGGCAGCATGAATGTGGGCATGGGAGATGTCCAAGCACATTTGGCATCTTGGGGAGGGATACCAGCATCTTGTGCAGGAGAGCTGTGGGATGTATGTGTTGTTCTCAGTTACCAGGGAAACTCTATCCTTGCATTGTTAGAGCTTCTGAAGGCGTAGCTTTCCTGAGGAGTAGAAAAACGGGGCTTGTGCTTGTAGTAGCTAAGGGAATCCTGTTACTCCTTGCTAGGAGTAGCTGTTAGCCAGGCTGGATTAGGCAGGATTTTATGGAGAGAGCTGTGTTCTAGGAATCAACACTATTCCCTCCTTTCTGAGAGAGGCTGGAACGGTGCCCAGAATCCAGGGAGGCAGCAATCTGAGTAGCACAGAGGAGCCCAGTGTTACATCCTGGCAGTGGACAAATGTGTGGGGCTGTTCTGCCCTGGAAGCATGGGACTTTAAAGCACTTGGGGATCATAAGAGTAAGTGGCACTACGGAATAGTAAAACTGTTGTTCTCCCCTTGACATATGGTCTACATGGGATCCAGTTGTTGTTAGGGGGGATTGGACTCTTTCTGAGGTGAAAGTAGGCACCCTATGTGCTTGAGGCAGAAGCCAGGAAATACACTGTTAAGGGGCCTTGTTCTTTGTCCAGGTTAGGATCACAAGGTATATAGTACATGTAGAATGACAGGGAGAGGATGTGTTTTCCTTCCTCTCTCTCTATGTGCCAGTCTCTGGCAGTTCGGGGGAAGCAGAGTTTGCTCTGCTTGGGTGACAGGGGGACTGATAATCATTCATACAATGAGAAAGTGCAGGGGTGCTTGGGTTTTATGTATGGAGCTGTCCGGGAGAAAAGGAAGTATATGAGAAAGGGAGAGCAGCCTTTCCACAGAGCACTACTGATGGATTTTTGAGAGAATCACACCCAGGCTGCGTTGCAGGTGCACTACAAGGCAGGCCCTCCATTTTGGATCCCTTTGACTCCTGTATGAGTATCTGAAGGCTGTGTGTGAGGGTTTTTGATTTTTGACTTTTCAGCAGGGTAAGGCATTTAGAAGCAGGTGAGCTCACAGTGGGATGAGTGTGCTTTGGTGACACAAAACCAAATTAGGGACTGAGATGGGGTAAGAGGCATCAGGGAATTGTGGATGGTTAGATGAGCTGGGTTGTTTTACAGGGTCTTTTGACCTCTCTCTTGGCTGCTCTGATGCCACTGTGTGTCTGGACACCTTTGTTACTCTTTTCTTCTCCCATTATCCTGTAGTGAGCCTCCATTTTCACTTAGCCTCTGAGGGGAGGGCTTGCACATGCTCTTTCTTGCTTTGTACCTGCTTCGTAGGTGCAGATTCAAGCTGATTTCACCTACTTTAGTCAGAAAGGAGACCCTTTTTCCATCCTTCCCTTCCCTCTCTTCTTTCTCTCTCACTAACATGCATTTATCTGCCTTTCCTTCTGCAGCAGATGTGGATGCCAGTCTCCCTTGGATCCCCACTGTGCCCCCCAGCGAAGTGACAGTGACAGACATCACAGCAAACTCCATTACCGTCACTTTCAGAGAAGCACAAGTGGCTGAGGGCTTCTTTCGAGACCGGAGTGCACAGTTCTGAATCTCTGTTTGCAGTGCTCCCCAAAACCAGTGCTTTTAGGGTGGGGCTAGGGAAGGGTTATGTTATCCCTTAAGAGAAAAAAACAAATCCAAAATGTCTCCTCTTAAAATGTTTACAGAGACCCTTTTTTTTTTCTCCTTTTTCCCCTTTCAGATACGCAAAAAAGGGCAGTGTAGGGGATGTGTGTTTGTCATTGCTTTGTCCAGCTGAAAAAGTGACAGCCCTTTCCCTGGCAAAGACTCCCCTCCTTGATGTGAAAGCAGCAATCTGAACAATTCGCCTTTTATCCTGTCAAGTGGCGGCAGCTGCATTTGTGGGGAGAGGGCATGTGGAGGTGGAAAGAGCTGGATCTCTAGCCTGCCACCTTGCTCTGCAATTGATATCCCTTGGATAAAGATACATCTCTGTGCATTGCTCTTCCCACCTTCCACCTCCCTCTCTTCCTGCAGCAGTGAGAGGCGATGGATCCTACTTGTGTAGATAACTCCAGCCTGTTAAGACTTTCTCTCCAGTGCTGTTTTCCCTGTGGCCTGCTGTCAGGACTTCAGAACCGTATTTGCCTGTCTGTGGTAAGTCAGTCTTTGCAGCTTGGGTTCATGTAGGCAGCAGAGGTTTCTCCCTTTGATTGTTGATCATGCGGAAAGACTGAAATGCATCTCTGAAATCTAAATTGGCAACGCAAATTCAATTTGCCCTCATTAAAAGCTCAGAAACCCAGCACAGTCAAGACATACCATTCTGTATATGCTAAACAGGATTTCCAGGCTTGGCTCTGCTGTGTGAGGAATGCGTTATGGAAAGTGGGATCTTCTTACGCTTTGCCAAATTCAGTATTAATAACAAATGCTGCCCTGAATTTGTGGTAGTAAGTTGGTTGAAAACTGATCCTTCTCCCCTGGGGAGGAGGGGCTAATAGGACAACTAAAGCATTGCCTGGCACTGCAAAGATATCCAAGAAACTGGCACAGGCCCAGGATGCAGGAATTGGACAGAACTGAGCTAGAAATGGACCTTGATTAACAGCAAATTCTCTTTTTGGATCCTGTAGAGAGATCCAAGGTAAACAACATGTGGGGAAGGCATGTATTAGATTGGAGGAGGGGAAAAAAATTCTTAGCAATGAGAATTCTGGGATTGTACTGCCTGAATGATACTCTTCCATGACTCCAGTCTCCTCACAGTATCTGTGATCCTGTACTACTTTACTGGTAGGAACTTCCCCTTGGAAGGCTTAAAAATCTTTGCCAAGGAAAGCGGTCTGCATTTCAATAGACCCTGCCTAATCTTGCACTTAAAAATGCCTTGTGCTGGACTGCCTGTGACACTTTGAGGTTTTTGAAGAATTGATATATTTTGAGTTGGTAGTTTAGCATAGCATCTGTTCTTGCACATGCATGTTCTCTTCCATTTTTAAAAGCAAATTTTATTTAAATAACTTAATTTTTTAAATATAGACCTTTTCCTATGGAAAGCAAGAAAAGTAAGCAAGAGTCTAAAGTGAGAACTGCAGGGCAGAATGCTGCAGGGTGACATTGGCTACTGTCATGATTACTGTCCTCAAGCTCTTTGTTTCCTCACCCCACCCCACCTGAAGCATCTCTTTTATGCTGTATATATTCTAAACTAGGCTATGAGCCTTCTGAGCTCCAAGACACCTGTGAAAATCCTCAGTGTGTTCCTCTGAGGGGCTTGGCTGCTGGCCTGCAGAATTTAGGAGCCTGGGGCTTCTGGTCCTCCAAACATCTACTTTTTGAAAAGTGCTTGGATGCCCCTATGGTTTTTATTAAAAGCAGGTTTTACCTCAGATAAGACATGGCAGTTCAATGTAGATTTAGGATTTGCCCTTCCATCTCAGAACTGTTTGAGCAAGCCTGCCTTCCACTGTGTCACAGCAGTTTCAGGACCACTGGGAAGATCTTGAATTTCTGGACTGACCTTTTATCTCTCAAAGAAGTAAGATGGGGAGTTTTATTAAGGAGAAATCTGAGAGGGCGACAAGTGGAAGTTGGGGAGGGGAATTACGAGGTGGGAGGAAGAGTGAGTGGGAAAGAAGCTTGCAGTAGCTAGCAAGGGCAAACTGATGAGGTAAGCATGCAGGCGCAGGATGTTTGTTGAACGTGGGTGTCCAGAGCGAGGCTTGTGTGTCTGGAGTTGCACCCTTTTTTGCAGGATGTGGGGTCAGACAGTGTTGTTATCGTCATCCCCACACACACCCCCTCTTCCTGACACCTGCCAAATATGCTGAATCCCTGCATCTCTCTTCTGCTGAGACCAGTGGACACACCGAGTCCACTCTTGTGGATTGTAGCAGGTCAGGTAATGATGGTTGCAGAGGCATAATATTTTAGCTTATTTTGAAAAAAGCCTTGAACTGCAGCTCATCCCCCTAGATCTTCATAGCATTTATGGGATTTAGTTTATTTATTCTAATGCAGCAACTGCTGCCTTTGTCATGTCTTCATCTCAGCGTACAAGTATACCAAAAAAAGCTTCCTATTTACTAAGTTCCTGGCTTTGGCTGACATCGGAAGCAATACCAATCCTGCGGCAGGAAAGAGCTTGTCCTCATAAACTAGATTTCCATCCTCTGCTTTCTTTCCACTCGCCAGCTGACAGTTCTCAATGCTTTGTTTTGGCATTTCACTTTAAACATATTTTCTTCCTCTTGCAGTGGAGTGTTCAAAGACCTGTGGTGGTCTTTCAAAGAAGATCCACCCACAGTTTCATATCTTAATCACTTTTTTGGATCGGGCTAGCTTGTGTTCTGCCGGTGACTAATCATCTCACTGCATGAAGTGTGGAACAAAGTACCTGGCTGCCATGCTGCTTTGTGTCAATGAGGAGTTAACTGTAATCAGGTTAAGATGCAACAAGCTGCATGTGCGTGGGTTTGGGGGTGGGGGGTGTGAAGAGGAGTTTTGTGGTAGGAAACTAAGCAGTTACTTCATTGGCGTGGACTTTTTTTTTTGACATTCATGAATTCTTGTTTATCTTAAAGATCTTTTTGAGAAGATTCTTCTCCTGATCTTTTGAAAAAATGTGGCTCTGTTCCACATTGTCTGCTGACATATTGTTGTAAATTTCCTTGGTAGAGCTGGTCTTCAGGGAGTTTAAAATTAGCTTTATTCCACTTCTGCAGGTGTAGAGATGTATGGGGGTTTTACTAGTGATGGCAAGAGAAGTTGTCTGGGTTTGTCTCTTCTCCCCAATACTGTCCATCTGCCAGTTCAACCCAAAACACTAAAATTGAATTGGGACCTCTTGTACAAACATATCATGAAAATCAGATGCTGTGCTCGGAGCTTTGTTAAGCATTCCGTTTGATTAGAAGAGCCAGAATAGCATCCAGCTGAAGCTGAGTTTAATAATTCTATTTGAAGCACAAGCTGAGAATAGAAATGGGCTAACTCTCCCATACCTCGTTTGGCTCCATGGCTGTAAACAAGAAAAACAAACTTAAGCCAGTGGAAATTACTGAACTGTACACAAGAAACAACCTTCTCAGAGAAGAACTGTTCTAATAGTCATTCTTAGAACTGTTTCCATGTGAGAATTTACCAGCAGTGTTTGGGAAACAGGATTTTATTTCATAGATCTTCTCACAGTGAACTCACTGTATATATGACAGAACTGAAGGGCTTCATGAGACTGGAAAGCCTTTATTGTTAACACTGTGTTTAAAAAAATTATGTGGAAATTGAGGTATATACTCTTCTGTGAGGTATATATACCTCTGTTCCTGGATGGTTATAAACTAGTTGTTATTGCTCTGATATATAAGTGATGCCTTGGAACAGCAAGTTTTAACACGTACATAGTGGCATTAAGTAGCCTCATAGCTCCTGCATGCTCCTTATTGTCTTGCATTTGCTTGGGGGCCTTTTTGCTTGTGAAGTCAGACACAGGTGATTTCTTTTTTTTTTTTTTTTTTTCCAAGCAAGGCCAGGATATTATTGTGAGAACACCCAAAAGCAGTTCCATTTGCCAAAATAAGCCCAAATTTGTTAGTGAATTGACTCTTGTTTATGTCGGAGCCTCAGACATAAAAAAGCTTATTGAGAAATGAATGGCTTTTTTTTGTTACTAGTGTTGTGAAACTGTCCAGAATTGTTCTTCTGGTGTTTTGTGACTGAATGTATAAAATTGTTTGTTCACCTCACAGGGGGCCCTTTGCCCCAGTGCTGTTTCCTGCTGTACGCTAGCTAGTGGTGTTTGATAGTTTCACTGGAAAAGAGAAGGGAGGCCTCACACGGGTCAAAAAATAGGCAGGGTAGCTCATGCAGGACCCTCTGTGGTAGCCACAACAGAGGCCAGGGTGTGGAAGACAGTGGGGGCTGTCAGCCACATCTATGTATTAAGCAAAGCGAAGTCTACCACCACCTCTCCACCCCTTCCTCTCCTCTCAAGCTTTAAACTTTTGGTTTTTGAAGTAGGGAAAGTGCAAAAACCTCCTTTTATAAAGCTAATTAGATCTACCCATCTTCTGTTCCTCCCTGGCTTATCTGCAGCCTAGGAAGAAGAGGGCAGTGGGCCTTTCTGGGGCAATAGTAGGGACAGCTGCCAGTCAGGGAATGGAGGGACAGAGTTGCCTCAGAGTTGCTGTCACTAGGAGGTTGAGGACAGGCCTTTGGGTGAACTGGTAGTTGAGAGAGAAGATGGTGTTAGAAATGAAGAACTTGTAGTGAAACTGATCCCTTGCATCTGCGGGTGGAGTTCTGCATGGGCTGTGTGGAGAGGAGATGCTGATTGCTGCATTTATGTATCTGTTTTCTACCATTTGGGAATGCAAGGGAGATGTGTATGTTAATAACTTATGTAGGATAACTTCTGCATGGGAATGCATAGAATTGGCACATACAGGTAAAAGGAACATGTTGCTTTTGCCCTGCCTGTCATAAAAGTTTTCCCAAAAGGTATGATAAACTAGTTTTGAGACAGTAGCTTATTATCAAGAGGCTGTGTTGTTCTCTGTCTGCTGAACTTATTGTCCTTGCAGAGAAAGTATGAGCCTTCTGGGTGTTGAACCACCTGGATTCTCCCCAGGCAGGTGGTGAAGACGGGAAGACCCATAAAATAGCACCAGGACAAGCACTTGCTGTAGTGATGACCCCTTTTTCTCTTCCACCTCTTTCTCTTTCACCCTTAAGTTTCTTAAAGTACAGTGGCTGAACAGGGAGCAGGTGGGAGACGATCCCTAGTTAACCGGGAGTTGCAGAGAGGTACAGAGCTCAGTGGGAGCACATAATGGCTGACAGGAACAGGATGGATGGCTATGAAGTTGGGGTGGGGTAGAAGCCTTGCTGCTGAAATTGCCTCCATCTGCTGTGGGCTGCCCGGCAAAGATGGTAGGGATTCTTCTCCATGAGTGCCAGTCAGATGCAGAATGGGAGAGCTCCTAAGACTGCTCGTAACCTCTATCACAGCTTATCTCTTTACTGGGGTAGAAGAGTTTTGGCTGGGAGGGGGATTTTGGAGGAGGAGGTGGAAAAACCTTTTTTTATTATTACTGGTTTTTTAACAAGAAAATGTAATGTCAGCACGAAGAAGCTTTTTGCAAATCTGTCAAAATGTTAAGCAGCTTTTTTTTGCTTTTAAATCTGAAGTATGTTTTGAAGCACTTTGGAAACGCAGAGCACTAGGAGTGCTAAGTACTCCTTATCGTCTGTCTAAAAGTGGCATTTGAAAAGCAAGAGATGTATCTGTTTCAGGCCGCTGGCTGCTCCTTATCATTTTTCCAGAGCTGCCATCCAGCCCTTTGCCTCCCTCCCATGGCTGGAGGGTAGCGTACTCTGCCATGCCAAGGAACAGAGGGCTCCCTAAGGGAGGGGAGGAGACCTGCTAAGTCCCTCGATCGCCTTTGGGGTGCAGGTTGGCTTCCTCCCTCCCCACCTCCTTGGACTGAGGAAAGGGAAAAACAAAAGTTGAGTTTAGGTTTGTGTAGTCCTAGTCTGGAACCATGACCATTTCTTCCAGATCCGGAGACATCTTCACAGAATTTCCTGTCTGAAAAATTGCACCTTATTAGCTTAATTGAGGAACGGGGAGATGTCTGTTCTTCTGCAGGGAGTGGGGAGAGGAAGGAAGGGTGAACCAGGAGCTGCATTCAGGAGCTGCTGGATTTTTCCAGGGGCCATTTCCTCACCTCATCTTCAGCAGAATGGCAAAAAAAGAACTAAAATAATTTAGTGAAGCTTTTTTTCTGTGTATCTCAAGAACCTTTTGAGCAGGCTAATGGGAGAGTCCTTACCTAGCCAGCTTTACAGTGTGGGGGGACGAAACCCCAGTTCTCTCACTGGGTTTTCAGCACTAACCTTTTCCCTCAGCATATGCACATTATTCGGACTCTTTTGCACACTGACTCATCTGATTTGGTGTGCTCCCTTTCTGTTGGGAGAGGGGAAGATGGGGGATGACAGGGTCACTTAGAGGGGAAGGTCCCCGATTATTTTTCTTCCTTTCTCTTCAGTTGTTGCTGTTGTTCTCGTCAGCACGCTAGACTATCGGAGTCTTTGCACACAGAAAGCTTCCTTTTGCACAGAATGAGCTTCTAGCTTTTGTACAGACTAATTGAATGTATTTGGGGAGGGGGGGAAATAGGGAGTAAACCAATTCCAAACAAACCAATCAGAGTATAATGCCTTTTCTGAGCAAGTATGTGCTGTAAAAGGAGATTGTAATAGCAAAGGGAGGGTAGGCTCAAGTATAATTTGACACAAAGTGTGGTTTTATTTTTGTACTGATATGGGTAAGAGACTGTACAGCATCTATTTATTTAGATGATTTATGTGGTAAATGTTGCAAACAAAATTATTAAAATATTAAATATGAGAACTGACATTTACCTCTTGGTCTGTTTGTGTGGTCATTTACCTCCGCTTACTTTAATTCTACAGCTGAATTATTTTCCACCGGTTACCTCTGTTGGTATAAACATGCAGTGCAGCTGGAAAAGGAATGGAAAATGTGCGTGCATGCGTGAGAAAGATCAGTAAAGAAGGATCGATGAAGAATGGAGCCTGCAAAAGGCTGTTTCTGACATGACTCATTATTTTGATTAGAGGAGGTCAGGTTTTTATTAATTTTTAACCCACTGGGTAAGTTAGGACTGTACAGAGGTGACCTGGGACAATTGGTGTTTGATAGATTATAATTTCAAGAGGAGGACACCAATGGCAGGTTGTCTTGCTGCTGTGAGTTTAGGGAGTTCTCTGCATCCTTGCACAAGGCTGTGGTGCCAGGACAGCTCTGCTAGCACCAGGAGAGTGTTGGTGTGCCCCATAGCCTGAGTCTCTTGGGAATGGAGAAAGTCTGAGGCAAGGCCTGGGCTGCCAGACACATTTCACACTGGCTGCCAGCAGGGAAGCAGCTCTCCTTCAAGCCAAAGCGTCCAATGGGTTGTCCTGCAGGGCTTCCAAGGACCTCTTCAGGAGCACAGCTGCTCCTGGGCAGAGTTTGGCCCCTGGTTCTCCCTGGGTAACACAGGGCTTAGCCGAGGAGCCCAGGTACTGGAACTGCTGATATTCCGTGGAGAGAATCCTAAATGTCTGTTAGTCCACTTGACTATCTGGCTTGCTCCCTCACGGTGTGTCCTCCATCCTCTGTGGAAGGGGAGACTAAGCTGTTTATTGAGGTACCTGGGCAAGAGAATGGGGCTGTCCAAGACAGCTGTAATAGATGTAAGGTGGGGGTGAGCCCGGCACTTGAACACAATCTGTGATATCAATCACAAAAACATGGGGAGCAAAAGCAGAGGGGGATGGGGTGCATTTCCTGAGTTGGTCAGGGCTCAAGGCAGTGTGGTTAGGTCTTGCCCGTGTTACCAGAGCACTGTCAGCATGCTCGCCTTGAGCCAGGGAGGCTGGAGCTGAGTGATGGCATCAGAGCAGGACTCCAGCCAGCCACTTACTTTCTGGCAAGCAGCAGCTAGCAAGTCAGGTGAAGTTGTAAGAAACTGCAGTGCAGAGTTACGGGAAAGCCTGCTCTGGACGTTGTGTCTTCCTAGCCCTGCCAATGCTGCAGAGGCTGGCTGGCACTAGAAACTCACAACAGCTTGTCCTCTCTCATGCATGTGTTGGCTGGATTAAAGGTTAATCTGGGCAGCACTTCTGTTTTTTAATAATCTGTTGCTATGCTGCCCCTCTGATCCATGCAGTGCAGCCGGCTTGCCTTGCACAGCTCTCCCCTTCAGATGCCGCAGAACAAGAGCAGCCCGGTGAAAGGGGAACCACACAGTTTGAGCAGCTCAGTGTTCTCTGAGAAGCACAGAGTGAAACGCAGTGTGTGTGACCACTGCAGTGGCAGTCACCTCCTGTCTGTTCAGTGCCACACATCTTCCCTTCTCTTGGTCTTTCTCTTCCCAGCGTTTTGCTCAGCAAACGACTGTTTTTGAATCAAGAATGCAAGAGACTTAGGGGACTTGTGTAATAACCCTGATGCAGTGGCAGCCTGGGCAGCTGGGCTGCTTTGGGAACTCCTAGGCAAGCCCCAGAGATATCATAGCACCCCAGCAGTGTAGGCACAGCACAAACCCCATGGGCCTTCTCCTCTCTCTGCCACATCAAAAAGTTCGTGGGCTTGAGGGATGGTTGTTCTGCCACTGCTTTGGCCATGCTGAGCCACCCATACCTGATATGTGGGGAGGCATGTGGTCAGCTCCAAGGGATATGCCTGTGCCTGTGTGTGTTCCAGAGTTGAAGGAGGGAAATTTCAGCCCATTTTGACCTGGATGACCATAGGGTTGCTGGGTGTGTGCAGCGTCACCTGCTCCTGGTGTAGGTGATGGAGTGACTGTTTCCTTACCAAAATCTGTTGCTCCTTACGGTGACCTCCTTGGAGCAAACAGTTGATCAACCCTTGGAGCTCTTCTCGTGGAGATCAGCAGTGCTACTCCTGCCAGGTCCACAAAAAATGAGCCTGGAGGCAGCTACTGGCCTTGAGCAGGTGGGTTTCCCCATTATCAAGTGCCATTTAAAAAATACATAAAAATGTTCTTGCACCTGCTGCTGTCCCCCTGTGCCTGTACAGCACTGACCGGTGGTTCTGGTGAGAAAGTTCTTGTTGCTTCCCAGTACTAGCAAGAAGTGCTGTAGTGTATCCTACAGCACCAGGGTCTTGTAGACAGCAAGGTGCCAGCAAAATATTTTATTTCATGTCTGTAGTGAACAATAGCTTTTCCGGGAGAGCCATCTTCCCAGGTGGGTTTTTTTAAAGTGTTTTACTGGAAATATGAATGAAACAAAGGAAACGCCCAACAATGCCCTGAACAGCTGGATATTCTGCTACTATTTTGCTTTGTGAGAGTAAAAGTTAGATGAAAGTGTTAGACAATATGTGTGCAATGGCAGCTCGCAGTGATTTGAGCAGTCGCTGTGGCTGGAAAGAGGATTCTGCTGACAGAAGAAGAAAATAACTCGAAAGAGCACATGGAACTCCCTGAAATGCTGCTACTCCTTCTGGTCCATGGATCAGGGGTGCCTTGTGCTCCTGTCCGGAGGAGAGGTGTGCTGTTCATGACCCATATGTCTGTTTCAGGACAGGGCCAGCAGTCTTGGCTGCTGCATGTGTTTGCGTAGCCATGTAAAGACTTTTCCCCCTTTTGATTTTGGGGTGCCTGCTTTTTAGGGCGGATGATATCTTTGGTTGAAAGTTCAGTTACTTGACACTCAGCCACAAGTGTAAAAGCAGTTGTTTAAACAAAGTGAACAGTAACAAATATGCTCATTTAAACATGGTGTTAAGGAACAATTAATGTGCAAAATTAAAAAAGTGAAAAGCAAAATGCAATGGGTGTAATGGACTTGTTCTTTTGAAGTCACCTTCAAGTGTATGAAGAATTGAGATTGGAAAAGTGGCTTCTGGAGAAACAGGGCAGTTCAGAAGAGCACTCTAGGTGAGAGTCTTGCAGTTTTTTCCTGCCTGGCCTGTGGTGTCAAATACTTGAGAAAGGGCCTCTTACATCCTATTCTGGAAGCAAGGGGTATGACCTAAATGCAGAATTGTCAGTGGTGAAGCATGCTGTGGTTCACTCCCTGACCACAGAAACACCTCAGTTCTCCGAATTGTTCGCATGTCCTGGACCAGGGTCCGTGTGACTGGCCATTTGCTGTCTCTGTCAGCATTCAGCAGCCCCTCTGCTCACCCCAATTCAAACTGAGGACACGGTGGTGGGGAGCAGGTCCTCTCCTGAATCGCTTTTTCTCTGGGCGGGGAGCTTGTGGTGGCTGCAACATTTCAGCTGCTAAGGTGAGAAAGAACAAAACACTCTGATGGATCTTGCCTGAATCACAGGTAGTGAGGAAAACATTAGTTTTTCCACCCCTGCCAGTACTGATATTACAGCCATAGCATAGCTGTTTCCAGAATATCCTCCTTCTGGGCGAAACCTCTGACCTGGAGGTGGAAAGGGAAGGTGAGTACAAATGTACTTGGGGAAATCCATCCCTGCCAGTACGGATATTATAGCCATAGCATAGCCTTTTCCAGAATATCCTCCTTTTGGTCAAAACATCTGACCTGGAGGTGGAAAGGGAAAGCGAGTACAAATGTACTTGCAGAAATCCATCCCCTCCCCACCCAAAACACTAGGTGATGATTGAAGCAGGAGCACAGGGTGTGTGGGGTGGCACCTCCAGGTCAGGTTGGACCCTGAGCTCCACACGACAACAGCTGCAGGGCCCTCACCTTCCATTTTGAATCCTAGGGAATGATTTTTGACCGAGTTTTTCGTTTCTTTGCCTTCATAGCACCTGCAAGAGGGTGTAAAGCACGCTGCAAATTAATTACGGTTTTGCAGAAACAGTCGGGGCAGGAAATTCCTCTAAGTGACTTAACATTTTTCGGTTTTTTTTTACAGCTTTATGTCGCATGCTTGGCCCATTTACCCTGCAGTGCCTTATACTGGCTCAAAAGCCGTACCTTACCCCAGCACAAGCAGGGGGAAAAATAAAGATGACAAGGATTTAAGTGCCTTTTTTGCCGTGGGTTGCAGGGGGGTGGCGGTGCACCGGCGGCGGGAGCAGCCGCCATTGTTTTAGGGGAGAACAGGCCCCGCTGGGGCGGGAAAGGGACAAGGCGGCCGCCATGGCGGGGTCTGCCCGGGCGGGGCTGGGGTTTGGGGGGTTGGGATTTGCGATTTGGGGTTTGGATCTGGGGTTTGGGGTTTGGGTCGGGGTTTGGGGTTGGGCCCTCCTTTGCCCTGTGTATGAGGGGGTGTGTGTGAGGGGATGG
>WBMV01004887.1:193670-214112 GCA_013396655.1 Campylorhamphus procurvoides | reverse complement strand
GGGGCGGGCGGTGGGGGTGTCTCTGTGTGCGGCCGCGGGGGCATTCGGGCAGTAACCCATTCGCTTGTCCCCCCTGCTGCCCCCACCCCGGCAGGTACAGCACCTGGGAGCCCGAGGAGAACATCCTGGACTCCCGCCTCATCGCCGCCTTCGAGCAGAAGTGAGTGCTCATCCCCCACCCCGGGCTGGGGGGGCTGCAGCAGCAGGTTTGGCTTTGGGTGGGCGAGCGGGAAAGAGTGCCCAGGCTCGCCTTCTTTATTTTTGTTCTTTTTCTTAAGAAAAACGCCAAACCAAAACGTGTATGCTTTTGTTTCTCCCTTTGGGAAAAGTTTTAACTTCTTGACAAATTTGATTCCCTAAAGGGAACGAGAGCGGGAGCTGTACGGGCCCAAGAAGAGAGGACCTAAACCTAAAACTTTTCTGCTGAAGGTAACTCTTATTTAAATAACTTAGGCCTAGCCAAATGTCCCTCAAACCTTTCCGGTGCATGCCCTTGGAAGGACTGGACTTTCGAGTGACTTGTGCCTGATGCCTGGCTCTGGAAGCGCGGGGAAAACCCAACAGGAAAGGGGGGTGGGCAGAGGCACAGAAGCCTCTGAGGGGAGAGTGAGTGTGCGTGCGACGGGTGCCTCAGCAGGACGGTCGGCACACGCAGATGTGCGTGGTGAGGCTGCAATATCTTTTTCCAATATCCTCTCCCTCTCACGGCCTTCTGCTGCCGCAGTGGAGAGCCAGCCAGCCCTGCTCCTTCTTCCTTCAGCAGCCTGTTCCATCCAGCCTGTGCCCTGCAACTTAGCAGCACGCTGAGCGGTCAGGCAGCTGAGGCGGGAATCCCGCTGCCACTTGTGCTCCTCTGATGCGTTTCAGAATAGGCGTGCTCCATGGGAGTTTCACGAAGGGTTCGTGTTTTGATCCGTAAACTGCAGGCTTGTTTTGCGTTTGCAGAGGGCAGGGGGGTGGGTGGAAGGAGGAGGAGTGTTTCACCTCTGCATAGGATGGCAGCTGAAGTTTCCCGTTCTCCTCTGATAGACTCAGCATCTCTGCAAGAAGATGTTGTCATAGCATCTCTCTTTGCTTACAGTGAAGAGCAAGGAAGATAGTCCCTAATGCAGGTCCATCTCTCTATTTTTGCTTTCTCTTTTTAATTAAGAACTGCAGTAGCTCCATGACTGCTACGTGAGCTCTGTGAATTTATTAGTTTACAGATAAAACACCTTGCTCTGCTCCCTTCTTTCCGCCCCTTCCTCTCTGTCAGAATCTCAGACTTCAAATGAGTGTAGAAGGAACACACCTTTGTACAGTTCAGACAGATGAGTAAGTCCACAGCAGTTTCCCTGGTTTTATTCTGGTACAAAGCCCTGGAACAGCCAGTGTGGACCCTGTGGTAAGGCATCGCTATCACCAAGTCATCCTGTGGCTTTGGGCAAGTCATTTAGCCTTTGTGTGTGTTTCCCCATCTGTGAAACAGGTTAATACTTTCCTTTGCCTGGCAGCAGTAGGAGCTTTACTCAAGTCAGCGCAGCACTTTTAACTGCATGAGCACCGGAAAGAGCAGTGAGGGGTAGGATGTCACCTCTGCTTTGAGAGGACATAATGAAGCACATGGAAGAAAGGCAGGAACAGGCGTATTCCGATGCTCTGCGTAAAACCCAGGGGACTGTGGTAATCCTTGGAAAGTCCTGCTGATGGAACTGTCCTTCTCCCTTATTGCCTCTTTTTCCGCTAACAGTGTTCTGTATCTGCAGATTGAGAATTACAGACATATCTGATACGTACTACTTCTTAAGCTATATTCAGGAAAACCAGACTAGTTGTCTTTGTCTCTTTCTGGCAGTCATGCATTAAATGTAACCCTTGTGTTTAGATTTCCAACAGTGAAGAGGAACACTTAAAGGGGAACCACCAGCTTAAAATAGTTCTCTGCCTGAATTAAAGATACTGGTATTTCTAACACCTGACACTGTTCAGAGCTGTAGAGAAATGATTATGCTATGTGTAATCAGTTTCTGATTCTGGATGTGATACGGCAAAATCTATTGCCATATTACTCATTTGGGAAAAAAAAAATCACTCATTTAGAAAGCCAAAACCAACCCCCAAACTCAAAACCCACTCATTGCTTCTCTTTTCCCCTTGCCCTTTAAAACCCCCCTAAACTTGGAACCTGAATTATTCAACAGCATCCTTTGAATCACGTCCATGACACGTTTCTGTGGCATATCTTTCTTCTGCCAGCTCCTGAAACAGTAATGAAAACCTGTAGGTTTGTGGAGCTGGCTTAGTACTTTGTAGAAGGTGGATCATGATAAGGGAGCAAGATTAACTCCTGAAGGCTGGTGCCACGTTGTGGGAGAGGCTGGCAGGGCAGAGCACTTGCACTGCCACTTGATTTGCACCTCTGGGAAAGAGAGATGGTGGAACTGTTAGTGCTCTGACTTGCTGTTCCTCTGTGACTTCGGATCCTGCCCTAAAAATAACACCCCAGGCCAGGCAGCAAGAAGTAACTCTGTCACAGCCAGCCCTATCTGAACTTGTTTGAGCTCTGTTCAGGCAAACCACACAGCTGTGGCTAGAATTGCAACAGAGGTGGCATGATGGTTTGGAAACCTCAGTCAGTCCGGACCCACTGAAAGTGCACATTTGACCTTTGCCAGCCCTGTATCGCTGATGTGGGAGGAGTGGAATTGAGTTCTGCCGTGCACATCACTTAACAGTGTTTTCAGTTCTTTCAGCTGCAGAATCTCTCGCCGGTGAGAATTTCGGAAGCAGGGGAAGAAATTTGATTCTTGTATCCCAGAGGGAGTATTTGGAGTTGGCAGTTAGAACAATATTCTTTTTGATCCGTTAACTGAACAGATTAGGCCTAGTTGCAATGATTTTTAAGCAGAAGTCTGATCCAGGACTGCTTTGGTAGACTAGTCTGCCCTCAACTTGGTGGCTTGGTAGGATTTTTCATGTGTATCAGTGTAGGCTTCTTAGTCTCCAGGATGGCATCAAAATAAGTGCTCTAATATTCCACTCAATCCTTTGGGTTGTGTGGGTGTTTTAGCTTGCAGTTGAGGCTGGGTTTATCCTGGGATTAGTTCTCCAAAGTTGCAGATAGGCACCCAGGGGGATTTGCAGAAAGCATTCCACCAGGTTAGTGGCTCAGGCCTTTGGAAAAGCTTTGAAAAGCTGCATCTTCGGCCACCTGCTGCCTTTGTAAGCCAGGCTCTTGTTTCTAACACTTGCCCTTTCGATCAGGCTGCAGAGGCAAATTACAGTCCGAACTTTGTAATAGCACTATCAAGATGGCCAGCATCGAAAGCAACCCCTGCAAACTTCAAAGTTTTGGCCAGGAAATGGGTCTTTATCCTCCGCATACTAGGGGCAAACTTTCCCACAGCTGAGATCAGGCTTGGCGGGAGTTTGTAATTCTTGGGAGCCGGCTGGTATGCTGCAGCCTTGTGCTGAGCAGTGGGAAGTAGAGTCCTTGGCTGGAAACAGGCTCTTACCTTACTTCTTACGTGTCTGGCAGAAGTCATCCTTGAGAACAGGCCCTTAGGCTGCAGGTCAGAATGGAAGCTGGCGTGAGGTTAGAACGAGATACAGCACTGCTGTGGTGATCTTCCTCTTTTTCTCCTGCTCAATTTGTTCTTTTTATTTTGCTTTTCCCTAGGCATTCCACTGTGCAGAATGCAAAACTCACCAACTCATCTAATAAAGTCTAGCAAGTGCTATTCAGAGACAGCCCAGTCTGCAAGCTCAGTGGGTTGCTGGCAAAGACCCCTAGTCGAGGTGGCCATAAATACTAAGGGGACAAGAGTGGAGAAGGTTAATGGGAAGGAAGAAGTAAGGGAGAACAGAGTAAAGGAGATTCTTAGTGGGAGAGTGGGGGAAGAGGGGACTGAGCAGCGTGGTGCTCTATCACTTTGCCCTTTCTTGAACTCTAAAGTTGGAATTGGGTTTCTTTTGATCTCCTCCCTGTTCGTAAATTATCCCCGAGTGGTTTGAAAACAGACCATTCCCCTTTGTAGCATTTTGTTCCCCATCCAGAGGGAAACTTTAGTTTATGGCACTGTTGCTTGGGAGAGCTGTGCTATGAACTGGCTTGCTTTTGCTTTGTCACTTGGAAGACTACAGAAGAAAGAGAGTGATAAAAAGACAGAATGGCAGCCAGAAAGGGGAAAGAAGAGCTCTTGCGAATGCTGTTTGTAGCAAGGACTGTGGGAATGCAGGTGGAGAATAAAAGACAAAGCAGACCTAGTAATTTATGAGAGAGTAGCGCTACTATGGTGCAGCAGCGCTTCTGGAATTGGCTTGATTTTGAAATAATTAACTGGAAATCCATTGCCGTACAAGGTCTTTGTTTTGGGGTTTTTTTCTTCCAAATTGGAGAGATTTTGATACAAATCAGGTAAGAGCGGCCTTTCTAAGCACGTGTCCATGTATGTGCTTGTGTGCCTCAGTGTGTTAAGGGAATAAATGAATAAGTATGCTTTTTGAGCCTCAAGGGACATTTATTCAGAAATAGTAGGGAATGGGGGAGATAGACTAGTTCCCAGGGGCACTGAAGGGAGAACTGTACAAGATAAATAAAGGTGATACATACCCCAGAAGGGAAGAGGGGGAAGGGAAGCAATCCTAGCAATTGGCTTGCTCTCGTGACAGAGCACTGCAGCAAGCCTCCAGAACCTGCATCCTGATGTAGGCTGAGCTGTAAGCAGAAAGTGAATTGCTCTATATACATGCTGAGTACCTCTTCAGCAGTGAGCACATCCTGTGGGTGAAAACAGCAAAACCCAGAGAGGTAGTTTCCATTTGGAAAACTTGTGAGTCAAGTAGCAAACTGGTGACCCAGCTGAAAGGATTAAATGTTGTTTGTTTTTTTTTCAAAGAACTTATATGGCTTGTGAGTGTGATTGAGAAATGGATCTGTAGCATGGAGAAGTGCACTACCAACAAATAAAGCTGAATGCTGAGTCTTCTGCAAACCAGAGGTAGAAAGTTTCTTAATGTAAAGTTGGAATCGGGGGAAGGAGAGCCCAGAAAATGCGCCGTCTTCTGCAGTGAAGGGACAAGTTTGCATAGTTGATGCCTGAATAAACCTGATCCTGTGGTAGGAATACTGAGCTTTGCAAGTGAGAGGGCTCTGGGGGCTGGTCTTAGATAAAGCATTCTGATAGTATTTTTCTTGAAACCTTACCTGGAAAAACAATCTCAAGGTAAGCTGGATATTTGCATATTGCTCTTTAGAACTTGAATTGGAGCCGGCCTCTGGGGTTAGCAGTATAGCAGCAGGGAAGGACTGATGGGTCCCAGCTTACCCTCACAATATTATCTGGCCAAAGATACTGATGCTGCTTGCAGTCTGCCTGGAGGCTACTGAAGCTGGAATTTAGTAAGTGCAAAGAACAAATACAAGTTAGAAGCAGCTTCAGCCTTGAGGAAGTGCCCCAGAAGTAACTGGAAGTGCCGACACATAGCAAGTAAAGGAGACTTAGGGGTTCTGGCACACTGGAAAAGTCCTGGCCACGTACCAGGCCTCTGCACTAGCTGCTGTGCAAGCACAAAAGGCAGACAGGTCTCTCTGTCAAAACAGAACAGGAGCTGATTAATGTGCACAGGCAGAGAAAGTAAAATCAGCAGGACTGTGGAAGTGGCCAGGCAGTGACCATCCCAGTGCTATCGCTTCATTTAATGTGATTGATGGGAAGCTTTGCTGAGGAGTTTTGGGGTGTATAAGGAAACTGAGGGTGTTTGTGACTGCTTCCCCCACCCCTGTGGGAAGCTGCCACCTTTCCCATGGGTGATGGAAGACAATGCTGATAGAAGGCGGCAATTAGATTTGACTTGGAGCAGAATGGTACAGAGGGGGCAGAACTCGCTTCAAGGCATGATTACAGGGTAGGGAATTAATCGGAAAGATGTGCAGTGTTGGCAGCAGGAGAAGCCCTGGAGGATACCTGTGTCTGTCCACTGCAAATGAAAGATTTTCACTGATGAATCTGTCTGTACCCTCACTCTGGCTTTCCTGTCCTGCATTTTGGAATGGGACAGTGTTGCACTTTTCTTTCAGCTGAGCAGTAGTAAATTGGTGAGAAGTCCAAATAAGAGCAGGGCTTGCTGTGATGAGGAAAGGGTGGCAAAGGAAGAATAAATTTGTTAATCCAGGCTGTGCTGGTACATAATGTCAGAAAGCAAATTGTAGCTTGTTCTTATGTCTGCCATCTGCTTCAGAGGGACCTGTGAAGAGAAGGAGCAAGCACAGCCCTAGATGTACATTTGCCTGTGACCTCCTGACAGGGTCTGCAGTGTCTCCAAGTTAGGTATCGATGAGATGGAATAGGGAGAAGTTGATACATGGCCCTGAGAGTTCTGCTGCTGCTGCTGTGCACCAGCCTGTAGGATGCCTGTGACAGGAACTGTGTCCAATTATTTTCTCAACAGTTTGGTCTATAGAGTAATGCATGGAGCTGAGCAAAGAGAAACTATCTGGACATTGGGGTCTCAGTGGGAGAAGAGGGGCACTGGGTAACAGCAAAGCTCTGAGGCTGTGGGGCCAGGGCTTTGAGCTTTTTATGCAGGGGCTGACTGGGCCCCTTGCTTAGATCTGTTAGATCCCTGCCTTTACACACACATTTTTTTTCCCCGGGCGTTGCTCTGGTAGGAGGCACAGCCTGCAGGGTGACAAAGGAGATGGAGCTGAGTGCTAAGCTCTTAGCTGGCAAGACGCCATCCTGATCTTGGCGTGTGTAAGGGGCAACGGGATGGAAAAGTTGGGGAGGAAAAGCAGCTGTTGTCTTCTAGCACTGCAGTTCTTGCTGTGCCCACGAGGTGGGGGAAGCTGCTCATTGGATGGGCAATCACGGGGCGGGGGGAGGGAGGGGGGTTCTTCTGTCCCCTCCAGGCCTGTGTGACTTCTATCTATCACCATTGGTGAGGGGGAATATGGAAGGGGGTTGGATTGGGCAAGTAGCAGAGTGCAGGTAGGAGGTTGAGCTCTACAAGCAACAGTGTTCTGATGAGATGTGATGTAAGAATGCACTCTGGGTTTCCATGCCCACAGGGTCTTCAGGTCATACAGCACCAGCGTACCAATGAAACTGTTGTTCCTGCTGCCAGGAACCCCAGCAGGTTTTGGAGCTATCTCCAAGCACCAGAAGAGCTTAAAAGTCTTGTTCCCCTGGCCTGGCTCTTGGGGAGGGCTGGCACAGCACAGTTGAACTGGTGCTGTTCCTGTTCTGGTGCATTACTAGGCATCAGACAAGTGTGGTGTTCAAAAGGACAAGGCAGTCTCTTCTTTGGAGGTGCAGTTAAAACTTGACTTGAATTCCAGCTGGCCTAGTCTCTGCTTTAAACACTGGACCTTGCTCCCACAGCACAGTAAGGATGAATGACTTGCTTGTTGCCCTAGTTATACATGAGCTTCAGATCTCTGCATTTCTTGTGTTTAGCTAAGACAGCTCCATCAGACCACTCTCACCTGCCTCCCATCTTTTTTCCTCAGGACCCCCTTCTACCATGCTTTTCAGAAATGATTCTGGTTGTGAGAAAGGAAGACAAAACTGAATGCATTACTCTTCCTCTCTTGTGCTCATTTTGTAGGGGACCTGATGCAATCCCCAGTCTTGAGACTAGTATGTAATTTTCGGTGCTAACTCAGCACTAATAGCTCCAGTGCCTAGGAGGATGCTGTCTTTGGCTGACAGTGGAGGGTTGAGAACATTTGCTAATGATGACCAGGTGGGACCTTGGAGACCATTAACTGTAACCCTGAAACATACCTGGGGAGTGGCAGTTTCTCCCTGGGGAAAGCGCATGTCATCAGGGGCACAGCTTAGGGAGACATTAGCTGCCCAGAAAGGACATGGGCAGTGCTTTGTGCCTGTCTGGGGGCTGTGCCACAGTTATCAATAGTCTGCAGGTGTGTATCCATGCTTATCATTAATGTTGGGTGTAAATGTGACATGGCTTTGCTAGTGAGTGCTTGGCCTCAGGTGAGCAATGCCCAGTTTGAGATTTGGCTGCACCTAAGCTGCCTCTCTGACCCTGTTTGTTTTCTTTCTCCCCACCACCGCAGGCTCGGGCCCAAGCGGAGGCCCTCCACATTGGGGATGTACACTTTTCTGTCAAGCCTGGTTCCAGTAGCTCCTCTCCCAAGCTCCACTCCAGTGCTGCGGTGCACCGGCTCAAGAAAGACATCCGGCGATGCCACCGCATGTCCCGACGCCCCCTGCCCCGTCCAGACCCCCAGAATGGCGGGAGCGTAGGTGGTGGGCCTGGCATTCGTCCTCCTGTCTCGCCCTTCTCGGAGACCGTCCGCATCATCAACCGTAAGGTGAAACCCCGCGAGCCCAAACGCAGCCGCATCATCCTCAACCTCAAAGTCATTGACAAAGGTGGAAAGCCAGCCAATGGGACCGGGGGCCTGGCTCGGCCCAAGATCCCATCCCGAAACCGTGTCATTGGCAAGAGCAAAAAGTTCAGTGAGAGCGTCCTCCGCACCCAGATCCGCCACATGAAGTTTGGCACCTTTTCCCTCTACAATAAGCCGTCTGCTGCACCTACACCCTCTCTGGAGGGCAAGGGGGAGGCAGAAGGCTCCCAGGCAGCCTCCTGTGGGCTCATTATGGGCTCCACCCCCTATGATGCTCCCAGCTCCAGCTCCTCTGGCTGCCCATCACCCACCCCCCACTCCTCCTCTGACCCAGATGATTCCCCTCCTAAGCTGCTCCCCGAGACCCTCAGCCCAGCCATTCCCGACTGGCGTGAGTCAGAGGTCCTCGACCTCTCAATCCCGCCTGAGTCAGCTGCCACCAGCAAGCGCTCTCCCTCAGGAGGATGCAGTGGGGGGCAGACACCCTCCTTGTCCCTCTCCTCTTCTGACCCAGAGCAGGAGGCTGGCGACTGGCGTCCTGAGATGTCCCCTTGCTCTAACGTGGTGGTCACAGATGTCACCAGCAACCTCCTCACCGTAACCATCAAGGAGTTCTGCAATGCAGAGGATTTTGAGAAGGTGGCGGCGGGTGGTGGTGGAGGAGGCAGCAAGTGAGCAGTCAGTTCCCCCTGCTCCAGGGGTGTGGGGGGAGCCCGATCTGCGAGAAGTCGTGGTGTGAATGGCTGTCTTTAGTTCTTCCCTTCTCCCCTTGGCTGTCCCTCTGCCCTCACTGCCACCCTTCTTCCTCCTTTCCTCCTGCTCACTTCCTCTTGCATGGAGGCTGGAGTGTGTCAGTGGGGGTGTGGGAGCACCCACTGTTTCTGGGTGTTGGTGCTGCCAGGAGGAGGCAGGGAGGGTTGTGGTGGGGCTGGGGAGTGATTGTTTGTCCTTGAATGTGGTATTGTCCAACGGGCGGTGAAGCCTTTGGGACTGAGGGATGGGTGAGCATGTGTCTGTGTGCCTGTGCAGGTGGTGAGGAAGGTGCTTCTCTTCCTCATACCCCTTCCATCTTTGACAAAAACTGAAGAAGAGCTCCAGACCCTTGAGAGGAGGATGTAAGAGGACTGGAGCCCTTGCCCACGTACTCCAAACCTTCTCCCACAATGTGCATGCAGTCTCTTCCATTCCTGTTTCCCCTTTGCCATGACTACGATCCTGCCATCCTTCCCCCTCTTGTCCTGTGGCCTGGATCTATCCTCTTCTCTACTGTCCTCGTGGCAGGTGCTGATCCAGATGCCCCCAGAGTGAGGGGAAGAGAGGCAGGTGAGGTGTCATGCCTAGAAGGTGCTTGAGACAGAGCTGGGGTAGGTGGGTGCCCCATGCAGTATAAGCCCCATATTCGCTTCCCCTTTCCTTTTATTATTGGTGCTACCTTGGCAGTTGAATGGTTGCTTTCAGATGCCCTAGTACCCCCTCTTCTCCTGCATCTTCCAACTTGCTCAGCTCTGCAGGAGAAAGGGAAGAAAAGGGGAGTCTGCTTCCGGCCCAGATCTGCCTCCTGATGTTCATCACTTGCACTTGCTCAGGGGAGAGGGCACAAAATGCCGTTCCCTGGCCTTTCTGTGGTGGAAACGGGAGTGGGCTGTGCATCCATCCTTCAGTGAGGGGAAGATAACGCCAACAGCGTGATGCTGCCCCAGCCGGGTGAGGCTGGTCTCTCGCCTTGTGCGTGAGCTTCCCCTGACCCTCTTTGCTTCCTCTTGCTCCCTCCAAAGGAGGGAGGAGTGGATGTTAAGGCAGGTTATTTGCTCTTCCTGCTTGCTCTTGCCTCTCCTGATGGGTGGCCTGGAAGAGGTTTCCCCTCTGTCTTTTCAGCATCTGAAACAGCCCTTACAACTGTCAACCAAAGGTGCTCATAAGAAATACTTGTCTCTCTCACACCATATGCATGTGTGCTGGATCTCTTCCCCCAAAGCTCCTGTGAGCTGATCTAGAAATTCCTTTTCTTCACCCCTAGCAAGCAGAAGGGAGCAAGACTACAGCTTGCTATTCTTTGCCCAAGCTCCCTCTTTCCCTGACCACCTTTGTTCACATCCAAAATAAGCTCTTTTTTGCCTGCCATTTCTGGCTTGCTCCGTTTCCCTGTGAGTCCTAAGCTTCACGGTGAGATGCCGTTACCGTGCTCTCTACTTCCTTTACTCTCACAGGACCCGGCCTGCAGGGGCAAGGAAAAGAGGTGCCGATGAATCGGTGGGAGAACCTCACCCTTTCAGCCCTGTCCCTGGGTGGGGCAGAAGGGTGTCACTTCTACATAACATGCTGCAGAGGTGAAAAGGGTGGAAAAAATTCCCCATACCAGGGCTCATTTATTTACAGACCTGCCCTGGTTGGATAAACATGAGTGGAATTGGCCCCTCTGGTGCTTTCACATAAGGATGCTCAGGAGCTGCTGGCTCTGAGGAATGCTCCCCTGTGGAGTAGTGATTTTGTGGTTGCAGTGATCTGAGGGCAGAAGGGAGGCAGTTTGTGGGAGGGAAGTAATACTTGCCTGCCCAAAGGACATAGTCAGAGTGGTAGAGGAATAGACCAGCTTCTGACCTTAATTAGGGCTTCTGTGCCCAGAGCTTGTCTATTCCCTTCCTCCAGTGCCTGGGTTAGTGTAATAAAATCTTTGCAGCCCTCCCCACAAACCTTGCCTTGCAGCAGGTGGCATTCCAAGCTGTGGATCAGGGTGAATTCATACCAGTTGTGGTTGGGTGTCTGTGCAGACAGTCCGAGGGGGATTCCAGGTGCTGTTAGCACCACCCTTTGTACACCTCTTTGTTTTTCTTTCCTTGGTTAAAGAGCTTAGTGGACTCTTTGGGGATGTGTTTTCATTCACAGCTAGAGCTAGGGGCAGGGAGAAAGAGACTTCCCTGATCCATTCACCAAGGTAAGGCTTCCTATAACTTGTTGGACTTGTGTGCGTGTCTGTATTAATACCTGCTTGTATTTTTCGTGAGTTTTGGTTTTTTGCATCTTTCCTGTGCCTGGCACACCCAAGGATCCCTTATTTTAGCATAGCCTATCCATTTGACTGCAGCTTCAAAGATGAGCAGTTTGTAGGCATAGGGAAAAGCTCTTTCTTAGGAAAATAGTGAAGAGAATATTCTCTTTTTCCTCCCCCTTTTAAACAAGAACGAACCTGTGGCTGTGAGATAAGAGGAACCGCTTTGTGGGGTGGATGCAAATGGGCCAGTCACTTTAGGTTGTTAAGTTACTGTTTGGTGTGTATGTGGTGATGTGTTTTGTTTCGTGGTATCAAGGTTCTGAAAAAAATATTGAAGCGTTTAAGTGGGAGATAAAAGGGAACTTTAATAGGAAACTCTTGATGTGTTTTGGCCAAGATGTGTTGCTTGGCAGAATTCTTTTCCCCAGTGTCTCTTGTATGGTGTTTTTTGGGGGCAAGGGGCAGGAATTGTTTAATTGAAGGGGTTTTGCCTTTCTCCAGAGTGACAAGCAAGGGAACTGTGAAGAGCAAAACAGTGGGTCATTGTAGGGATGCTCCGCAAGGGCCTTCTTCCTGCGGTGAGGAAATGAGGGGACTTGTTGCAGCAGAGAACTCATGCAGTAGATCCTCTGTGGAGGAAGAAAGGAGTATGATCCGGCTTGCAGACACAGCTCACCTGCTTGTGTGACAAATCACTCCCTGAGTGGGTCACCAGGTGGGAACCAAACCCTGAACCTCTGGATCCGAAATGAGGATCCTGTGCTGTTTTGAGTTAGAGGTTTGCTAACTTGAACACAGCAGCAGCCTCAAGTTTCCTCAGGTGGACAAGACACTTGAGGCTGACTAACCTACCTTCGTATTAATGTGGGTTATGCTCCTCCTTCTGAATTTTTGCCCTGGCTTCTTAATGGAGATGGGAAAGAAGATTCATCCATGCCTTTTAAAAAGGGCATGGAACTGCAGGAGGAGTTTATTTGAAAGTATCCCCTTCCCTTCCCCATAACCCCTAGGAAAACAAAACCAACAAAAACAGGGAAATATTCTCTGTGTCTGTGCCATGTTTGTTCTCGTCGTCGTGTTTTTAGAGGAGATTTTATGATGGAGTGGAAAAAGTGAAATGATTAGTTTTGCATAAAAAAAGAAAAGTTTTAAAAAAAATTTCTACTGGGAGAGAGCGAGAGAGAGTTTAAAAATGAATAATAAATGCAGTGATTGCACAAACTGTAGTGGTATTAGATGGTCCTTAGAGAAAAGAGTATTTTGTAGTATCGAAGCATGTGTGTCTGGGATGGTGTTTGGCTTGCTTGAACTGGAGGGAAAGGCATTCTAGGACTAAGCAGCGATCTCTGAGCTGAAAAGGCAAGTTGCATGTTGGAGGAACCCTGTCTACAAACCTTTCCCGTCCTTGCCTCCCAAGTGTTGGAGTGAGTTCCCTTCCCTTCCATACCTCTCCTGTGAGCTAAGGTGGAGTCTCCAAGTCATTTTCTGGCTGAGCGGCCCTCAGAAATGGCCAGTCACGTTCTGCCAGAATATGGATCAGGCCATCAGCATGGAAACAGTTGACTTACTTTGCATGGACAGCAAGCTGCTAAGATTTGGGGTTAGCGTGTACTTTTCCTACCAAGTCACTGTCTCTTCTCTTTTTTGTCCCCGATATCCAAGCAGAATTAATCCTGGTGGGCTTATTTCCTGGGAAGCAGATACACCTCCCCTCTGTAGGGTCTCTTAGCTTCTTCCAGCATCAGGTGGGGAGTGGCATTTTTCTGTATAGGATTCACCACATCAGGACAGAGAACTGAGTCCCATTGGTATGCAGTCCAGTATCCCTTCTCTGACAGTGGCTGGATCTTTAGAGGCAGATGAGAGCTGCCTTGTGGGCTCTGAAGGTGTTGCTGAGTGAGGTGTACCCTCTTCATGCCAGCAAATGCTGGAAGTCTTTGGGACAGAGAGGGGAGATGAACACCCTGCTCAAGCAGGGCAGCCTTCTGCTCCAGTTTCCTACAGGGTGGCAGGGAGGAGTTGCCTGAGTGTTCCTTCAGAGTGAGGGGGTAACTCTTGTGTACTGGCTTCCCCATCCAAGATGTCTGTGCTGGTGTTCATCTGGTGTGTGGGAGTGACTGCAGGAAGAGGGAAGCCATTAGATGTTGGTGTCTGAACAGAATGTGGCACACAGGGATGCTTGGACAGCTTTTCTTGTCTGGACTTCTCTGGTGCCCTTGGCTTTGCAGTGGCAGGTGACAGATGTCTTGATGCCTCTGGTAGTCTGGGCTGCTCTGAGAACTTCCCCTCTCTTTGCCTATTGAGCTCTGTCAGTGCTTCCCACAGCTTTTAACTTGGAGCAGCAGCCTCCTGTCTCATATCCTCTTCTCACTGAGCAGAGTGGGACTGGGGAGGCGTGAAGCTGATGAGATACAAGCTCCTTTTGGGATGGAAAACAGAAATAGTGTGGTGAGCAGGCCCAGCTGTGGTGAGCCACTGCTTAATTTCTGTTTTCAAAAGAGAAAGGGAGCATTTCTCTCTGTCTCCCCTTACTGAAGTTCCCAGGGAGATTTTATGAAATTTAAAAAAAAAAAAAAAAAAGAAAAAAAGAACACAACTGCAATCATGCTTTTTACCAGGTAGGAGCTGTCTCTGAGCTGAGTCTTCCTAGGGATTTCACTCCCTTCTCCAGCCCCTCTTCATAGAGGAGGCTTCAGCAGCTCCCAGTGTTTGGAGATGATCACCTTCCTGGGGACCTCCTGGCAGAAAGAGGATGCCATGCTGAAGGATGGTGTCCCGATTACCCCACACTTCTGCCCATTCCAGGTCGTGGCATTAGTGGGGCTGCTCAGGAGCATGTCCTTCTTCCCAGGGAGGTGTAAGAAACCTGGAGTGCGTGTTTGGCTAAGTGCTTATTTTTCCCTTTGCCTCCTTCCCCACCTTCTGACAAGACTTCTTCCTCCTTGCCTGGTGCGTCTTTTTACTCCAATGTCACTTGCTTTTGCTGCATTTTTCAATCACCCAATAATCATGCAAGAGCTGGGATCTTATTTACTTTTTATATATAAATATATGAATATAAAAGAAACCTCCCCCTCCCCTCTTTCTCCCCGTCTCACCCTCCACCCTGTGCGCAGCCTTCCTAATCTCCGCTCTGAAGGTGGTCTGCTGTAGAGGGTTAGTTTGGGGTCGGGGGTTCGGTGCCTCCTGGATTCTGTTCCTTCTTGGCTCGCCGTGGCCTTTCTGCCAGCTGTGTCACTGCCCTGTGCCTCTGTCTCTCTCATGGGAAGGGGATGGGAGTAGAGGGGACCATGCTGCTGAGGGTGCTGGCAGCCAAACTCTTGAGGCATTTGCACAGAGATAAGAGTGCTGAGTATTGCTTCAGAAATCCCCTGTCCCTGTCTATGCTTCCTTCCCCAGGTAACTCCAGGAAACACCTTCATTTCACCAATGCTTTGGGGTTGAGCAAATGAGTGTCTTTATTTTCTTTTTTTATTTCTATTTTTGAGGTCCCTACCCAGAGTGCAATGTGTGTGGCTTCTTTTTGGGAGTGCAGATGGGAGATGTTTTGAGTTTGTGTCCGTCCTCACCTTTGCCTTTCCGTCCTTTCCCATTTCAACACTGCCCTCTGTCAGACTGATGTGGTCAGAGATATTTGCACCCTTGTCTGTGCAGGGTCAGCCTTGGTACCAGAAGCTTCATTCATGTTCTGCTTGGTGCATCTGAGATGCCCTGTGTCCCACCTGCCTCATTTGTAAGGATGTGGCAGAGCTCTGAATTCTTTCTTCATTTCTCTAAATTTCTCCTTCCAGGAGTGAAGTGAGATATAGTCAGTTGCCCTTCCCATGGTGGTGGGCTGCCTCTGGAAGCTCTTCTGTCCCTTCCAGCTTCTCTGTGGCGGGAAATCCAAAAACACAGTCCTTTGGGTGAGGGTTCTTCCACCCCAGGTATGTGCTGTGCTTTGAGCCTGCTCCCTATAGACCCTGGCACACAGCTCTGTAATGGAGGAGTGGGGGTGCCCTCAGCACTCCAGGGCTGAGCAGAGCTGGGAAGTGGGCAGCAAGCACCATGCTGTGGCACAGGGAAGAAGTCAGGTGACAGAAGAGCAGCAAGACGCAGTCGGGGGGGATGCCAGCTTCAGCAGTGGCTCAGAAAATATATCTGGTGGGAGGGAAGAGGCATGGTTGGGACATGCAGATGAAGTGTGAATTCCCATTGCAGGGCCTTGGTTCTTTACTTTCATCTGAGCGCTTAGAGCTCGCACTAAACCTCTGGAATGCAGTTGGGTGGGTCAAAACACTTGATGGGGCTTTGGGGCCTTATAGGACTAGTGGGGGCTCTTATATGCTCCTGAGCGGCCCCACAGCTGCTCTTCAGTTTGGTTTCTCTTCAGCTGTCCTGGAGGGAGCCTGCTGCTTCCAGTCCCCAGCTGCAAAGGGTCTGGAGTCTTAGGTCAAGTTCTCAAATGGAACAAAACAATTAATCATTGTGATGACTTTTTTTAGAAAAGAGTTGTCATGCCTGCACCTCCCCTAAGCAAATCAACTTAGTCCCCCTTCCTCTCTGCCATTAAGCCTTGTATGCTCCCAAAGAATAGAGAAGACCCTCTACTTTGGGATTTTTCCCCCCCCATTTTGATTTTTGCATAGGAAGTTGTCTACTGGTGGTGGAGGACAGGGGCCTGCCTCATCTCTTTCTTCCTTTCACTTTCCCCTGTGCGAAGCCTAGGCTCAAATCTTGCAGGTTCCTGCAAACACTGAACTTGGAGTAGGTGAGTGGCCCCACTGAGCTCTGTGGTACTTGGGTGCTTCAGATTCTGCCTGTGCTTGAGCTTTGGCAGCATCAGAGCCCTGCCCTTTCTCTTAGAGAAGGTCAGCCCTAACTCCTAAGAGTGCTGGTAGTTCTGGTGCAACCCATTTGTCTCTTCATTTCCCCTCACTTGGCATACAGAGTGAAGGTGGTAATTTTTTTTTTTATTTTGAAAAAAAATGCATTTAAGGATTGTGCACGGATGAATTGTATATCTATATATTATTTTTTTGTCTTGCAATTTTCATTTTAAATATAGTGTTTGTTCAGTTTTGTTGGTTTTTTTTAATCCAGTTCCCAGCTGGCTAAACTCTGTCTAGAGCGGATGGGTGGGAGGCATAGCCATTGGAGGGGTGATTGAATCACCCCTTCCCTTGGCACTGCCCACAAGAAAATGGTTTGCTCCAGGTTTGGGGGTGGGGGTTGTGCTAATTACTCTTGTATTCTTGTACATTTTGTTCTTTCTGCTGCTCTTGAATATTGTATCAATGCCAGAAATGGGGAATTAAAAATTAAAACAAAAAGTTAACCCCAATAAATTGTTACATTCCAAAACCTGTTATGGTTTCCTTGGGTGGGCTGTGACCTGTGGAGTGGGGTACTGAAACACCTGCCCTGAGCCAGTAGGGATCAGCTCTGCAGTCAAACACAAACACATTTGCCACCTTCTTGGGCACTGTGGGTCACTCTTGGTTTGAGTCTTTGGACCTTTCTGGACACAGCGAAGCTCTGACAAAAGACAAGGGACAATTCTGCAACGTTAAGGGAAGAGGGAGCACTTTGTGAAGGCCAAGCTGTAGCAAGTGGAACCTGAACCCCTCCTTCCAAAGTGCTCTGGAGCATCTCCCACATCCTTTTAAGAATGAAATTATATCCAAGTGCAACCTAGCACTCGGTGGCTGGAAAATGCTTTAGGCTTTTCCAAACTCCGGACTGTGTGCTTAAGCACAATTTATGCTAATCTAAGAAATATGGTGAAAAGTACTTTCCCTGTTTGTAATTGACTTTATTAGTCTCCAGCCCATAGCAGCTGCATAAAAACACTACAGCAAGCCTTCAGGTGGGGAAATGGTCTTGGTGGGTCTTGGAAGATCAGGGAGGCAGCACTTCTGGGTGGTGGGACAGGCAGTGTCTGGCCACAGCTGTGGGGTGTCCCCAGCAAGCTGGCTCCAACCAAAATACCCTCAGGGCTGCCCTTTGAGATGGTGTGGTCTGGTCTCCCCTGGAGGGAAGAGATTGGGCTGATCTGAGGGTTCCTGCTTTGATACCTCTGTAGTATCTGAGGTTTGGAAAGCCACAGAAGGGCCCTGTCCAGTGGTGATGTGTCCTGGCTGCCTGGGAGCAGGGAACACTGTCCACCAAAGCCAAACATAGCCAAGGTATGCTATTTATGTCCTACCACCAGGCTCACCTTGCCTGCACAGCATGCCAAAATGCCTGTGAGGCTGGTACTCCCTTTTTTGCTCAGAGACCAGTGGGCTTTTTGCTGAATTCAAGAACAACACATGAAGCACCTCCGACCTGTACTTTCTGGAATGGGAGGAAGGCTGGAGAGGCAGATGCCAACCTGACTGGACACCTCCAATGAGGTCCTGCCCGAGTGTGCTGACCATGTAACCAGAACAAGTCACTTCTGCAGGGCTGAGAGACCTGGAAATGAGAGAAGCCAGGATTTCCATGCTATACAGATTCTGCAGATCCCCAGGCAAGATGGACTGAAGGCTTCTGGTCTAAGGAGATGAGCTGGGTTCATGGAGTGGCAGTGGCAGATAAGCCATTTCGCATCTTTGGGGTGGCCCTTAGTGGGCAATCCCCTACCTCAGAGGCGTGAAGTTACCTTCCCCTGGGAAAAGGTTCTCCCCTTTCCTCACCCCCACTACCTTGCTGGCCTGAGCATCATGAATGGGCCAGGACTTCACTCTGGCTGGAATGGGCCTACCTTATTCCTTCCTGCAAGGAGGGTTGGATGGGGGGCAGCCTCAAAGCAGTGGGTGTCCTTTAGTCAAGCCAGCAGTTCATCCCAAATGTCCCACTCACACAGGGGCCACAGCAGGATGGCCCCTTGTTCCACCATGCCCTGTCTGCAGCCACCCCTTGGGGACAGCTGCCAGCCCCAGACTTAATTAGATGGAATAAAATCCCTTAATTGCTTGCTCCCAGTCTCTCTGAGCTGAATCCATGAGTTCTTGTTAAATCCAGCTTCTGTCACCAACCCTGGTCAAAATAGGGCTTCCCAAGACCCCACATTGCCTTACCCCACCCTGTCACCCGCAGGAGGCCATGGTTTCAGCAGCAATGTCTCCTTGCAGACTCCACTCGGCTGCCCATCCAGCACCTCTGAATTGTTATTCATGGGGCAGGAAGGCTGCTCTGGCTGCTCACAAGTCTGAGTCATCACTCACTGTGAGAATCTATTTTTGCCACCTCTTTGTCTCCAGCAAGAAGTTGGCCCTGCTGAGGGAGAGGTCAGGACCCCAGGAGCAGCGAGCCCTGCCCTGCTGTGATACCCAACTCTTCCACATCCCAGCATGGGTGAGTAGGTCAGCGCTGGTGCAGAGGGGCTCACCCACCCCATTCACCGCCCCAGAGGCATTAGACACAGGTACAAACCTTGCCACTGCAATCCTGCAGCCTTTGGCAATGAAATCTAAATGTCCAGGACAGTGGAAAGTCCCTAGCACAGCATTACTTCCCCCAGCCAGGGGCACAAAAAGGTGTGTAGAGGTGTACAGCATTTTTCTTCACAGGGATGCAGGTAAAGGATGTCCTTCCCATCCTGATCTGCACACCCTGGGTAGGGTGGGCTGGTCTAGCACTTGCTTGAGTTCCTTTCAAATCTGCTCCTGCTTGGCCACTGCCCGTGGTGGATATGCTTGAGGCAAAGGGGTGACTCCAGGGGTGCAATCCCCTGCCACCATCAGGAAGGGGCAGATTGGAGGCTGGTGGCCTCCCTTCATGCTGTGGAGTGCAGGCTTTCTGTTTCCTTTGCATCCCACGCCAATTTGTCCCAGCACACCAAGCACTCATCTTCCTGGAGCGCTTGCTGGCCTCGCTCCTGGGGCCAGATGCCTGTTGCTTGGACTTTCTTCACATCCACCTGCTCAGACCACTCCATGTCCACCTCCACTTTTCCTCCTCATGATTCCCTTCATCTCTCACTCTTTCTTAAACCAGCAATCTGTCTTCCTCTCCTCCTCCCTACAGCCTTCCAACACCATGAGCCAGGCAGGTCTCTTGCTGGCTCCAGGGTGAGGATTTTGAGGGGCTGGGTTGCAATGTACTCTGTGGGGAGAAAGAATGACTGTATCCTGCCAGCAGCATTCACCTCCCTGCTCCTGTGAAGCCCAATTTGAGGAGTCTGTAGTTCTGGCTCCCTTGCTATCCACTCAAACATGCCTGGGGGAAAAGAAGATGTAATCTTTACTGGTGTTTCATATGCAGCACTGGAGCTGTTTTAAACACACATGCTGCTGATTCCCCACTGGCTAAGAAGGATTTCCTGCCATTACTGAGCAGAGCTTGAAATCAGTTTTGTTCGCTTTCCCTCCTCGGCTCCTCTTTGCTTGGCTGAGCTGTGCTGCCAAGGCACTGGGGAACAGGAGAGGGCATGGCACAGCTTGTGTTGCACGGGGAAGTGTGCTGTCAGAGCAAGGAGAAAGTGGTTGTCTGAAGTACCTCCTTTATGAGTGGTTTAGAACAGAGCAATGACGGGGGAAGACTAAATGTGGGTATTTATTTCCCAAATGGATAGCACAGGTGTGCAGGTTGGAGGGTGGGGCATCCCACAGCTCCTCTCTGCAACAGTCCTGTTTGAGGTGGGACAGCAAGACGGCCGCTCTGTGCCCTCCCGGAGAGGCATTTCCAAGAACTGGAAGGTTGCTGGTTTAATTTTCAAGAGAAAGGCAAGGAGGGAAAGGGCCAAAAGATGCTTCCAAGGAACGCCTGGTCACGAGGTGCTGAGCCTCGGAGTATCGAGGGGCCCTCTACTTCCAGCCTAGGCTTCTCGCAGGGGAAAATCCTCCCTCGGGCTGTCCCGGAGGAGCCTCCTCTCGCCAGAGGTTCCACCCGGGCCGATTTCAGCGAGCCCGAGCCAGGGCTGGCCCCGTCCCCGAGTGGCCCCGGGGTGTCCCCATCTCCTCCCGGTCTCCCGCTCGCCTCCCCTCGCCCGGACTCTCGCCCTTGCAGCGCGGCGAGGGACGCTCGGGGGTCCGGGGGATCTGTGAGCGGGGCCGGGCCGTGGCGGGGGCGGTGGCGGGGGCGGTGCGGGGCGGTGCGGGCGGTGCGGGGCGGTGCGGGCGGCGCCGCC